>PVHX01006646.1:0-98298 GCA_004024805.1 Geosciurus inauris | reverse complement strand
CAACTTTATAAGTAATAGTGTGCCAGAAATAGGCAACAGAGTTCCCTTGAGTCTTTGGCCAAGTACTGATCTGTGCATGCATGTGAGGAAACTACCCAAGGCAGAGGAAAAATCTACCAAAAAGGATTAGACGGAATAATATTTGGAGCTCATCTCGAACCAGAATAGCTTGAATTTCCATCAACAAGATTTATATCAAAGAGAAAGTCCTTGTTATACACAGGATATGTGGTGGAGTTCACAGAAATAGTAGCAGCATCAAAGTATATTTAGACTAAGAAGTGCTCTGGATCCACCCTAACAAAGCTTTAAAAAACAATCAGATTCAACATGAAAAAAAAAAAAATCAGATTGAGTTTAGCTAACATCAGAGCATAAAAGAAATCATAAACACACACACACACAGATACACATTGAATCCAATTAACATCATCATTCTTGGCATAAAAGCCAACAATATTTAAAGAAATGCAACAAATTCCAGCATACAGATACATACGTAAAATTTACAATGTCAGGCATTTAGTAAAAAATTACGAGGCATACACAGAAGAAAAGACCCTTAACCTGGAGAAACCCAAACAACAATTGGAACAGACCTAAATATTAAACTAATGACAGAATTAGCAGACAAGAACATTACAATACCTTTTGTAAGTCTTCTCCTTATGTTCAATAAGCCAGAGGAGACAATAGAAAGGAACTTCTAGAAGTGAAAAATTCAATATCTTAAACAAAAAATGCACTTGCAGTTCTCCATAAACAGCAGTTCCCCATGAATACTTGCAGGAAATAGGAGAGAGAATACTCTCTAGCTTATTTGAAGAAAAGTCCAGCATGAATTACCCTGATACTAAAACATTATTTTCTTTAAAACTCAGAAAAGCTCCAGTCAATATTTCTCATTAATATACATGCAGAAATCCATAAAGTATACTAATAAATCTAATATAGCAAATATATTAAGAGGAAATACATACAATGTGCACAACTAGGGTTCATTTCATGAATACGGGATTGTTTAACAATAAAAAAAGTGTCATTCACCATCTTAGCTAAAAAAAGGAAAAACATGATTATCTCAGTAAATGCAAAAAAAAAATTTCACAAAATCTGATAACATACATTCATGATAAAAACTGAGCAAATTAGGAACAGAAGGGAACTTCCTCAACCTGATAAAGGGCATCAACAAAATAAATAGAGCTAGCATCATATTTAATCTGAAAGACTGAATGCTTTCCCCACCTGGCAAGTGACCAGTCAACACTGGTCACTTGCCACCTAAGACTAGTCAACACTTGCCACTTCCAGTCAACACTCTTCTGGAGGTTTGTTCCAATGCAGTAAGACAATAAAGGAAATAAAGACATAAGAAGTAAAACTTTATGTATGGATAGTATGGTTGTTTATGTTGATAATCCTAACGGAATCTACAAAATGCTACTAAAACTAAAGTTGAGTTTAGCAAGTTTAAACAACAAGGTCAGTAAACAAAGGTCAATTGTAATTCTGCATACCTTGACCCTTCACACCATATATAATTGGAAACTGAAATAGATATGTATATAGATCAATAGATATCATTTTTTTGGTCATAAAAATATTTATTATTTCTGTAATAAAAGCCTGTGGGTATATGGTTAGTATATTAGGTCAGCAGCTCCAAATCTTAGGGCATTTGGTTGATGACATTGTGATTCTTTTGCCCGTTATCTGCAGCACCAAGCATTCATTCTTCGGTTTCAGAATTTAAATTCAAAAAGCAAGGGTGAGGCTAGAGTGGTGAGGTAGCCCCTTTAACATGCCTGTCCCCTTTTGTCCTAGAAGGTTTCACATTGGATCTCCTCTTTTTTATATATATATATTTAATTTATTTATTTTTTCTATTTAGGCCTACATGATAACAGAGTGCAATTTGATTCATTGTACATAGATAGAGGATAACATATCAATTCTCTGGTTGTAAGTGATATAGAATCACAACATACATGCAGTCATACATAAAGTTAGGGCTATGATGACCATCATATTCCACCACCTTTAGCATCAAAAACATTAACAGCTGGGATTGTGGCTCAGTGGTAGAGTGCTTGCCTAGCATGTGTGAAGCACTGGGTTCTATCCTCAGCACCACATAAAAATAGATAAATAAAATAAAGGTATTGTGATCATCTACAACAAAAAAATTTTTTTAATTAAAATTAAATAATTAAATACTTAATTAAATTTTAATTAATTAAAATTAAATATTTAACTACATAACAAATTGTATAAAACCTAAATATTGAAAACTGTACAACATTACTGAGAAATTAAATGCTGAAATAGATCAGTAGATACACCATGACTAATGACTTGAAAATCTCAATATTGTTAAGATATCAAATCACAAACTGACCTATAGACTCAGTGCAATTTCTATGAAAATCCAAACTGATTTTCTGGGGACTAGAGATAAACACTAAAATGTACATAGGTACTTTCCAAAGAAGCTAGAATAGCCAACACAACAGTAAAAAAAGAAAAGCTTGGAGTACTTACTCTTTCTGATTTTAAGACTATATAATACTATAGTTAGCAAGGGACTATAGTATTTGACAAGAAAGAGACATAGAGATCAACAGTATATTACAGAGAATTCAGAAATTATCCCATTATATAAACTCAGAAGATTTTTGATTAAGATGTCAGGGTAACTCAATGAAGAAAGATAGTCTTTTTCAATGAATGGTGGTGAGACAATTAGATACCTGTGTTCAAAAGTTGAACCTTGACCCTTCACACCATATACAAAAATTAACTTGAAATAGATCATTAGATCTAAAGTATGTAAGAGCTATAAACTTCTAGATGGATATGCTGGATAAAATAACTTTTAAATATTTTTTTAGTTTTAAATGGACACAGTACCTTTCTTTTATTTATTTATTTTTATGTGGTGCTGAGGATCAAACCCAGTGCCTTACAGTGCCTCATAGGTGCTAGGCAAGCGCGCTATCACTGAGCCACAACCCTAGCCCTGGAGAAAATCTTAATGACCTTGAGTAGGTAAAGATTTTTAAGATATAACACAAAACACATGAGCCAATAAAGAAACAACAGTTAAATTAGAATTTTGGTTCACAAATTTGCTTTCCAAAAAACACTTTTAATAAAATAAAATGTCAAGCCACAGAATGAAATACTTGTAAAACCATGTGTGTGTGTGTGTGTGTGTGTGTGTGCGCGCGCGCGCGCGCGTGCATGCACACATACAACATGAAGGAACATCTAAAGAACACAGGCAAATCAATGTGGAAAATGTGGATCAAAGATTTGAAAAGAAACTTCACTGAAGAAAACAAATGACTAATAAGTACATGAAAAGCTTCTCAGCACCATTAGTCATTAGATGAATTAAAACCACAAGATATTGCTACACACCCTCTAGAATGTCAAATGGTATGGCCATTTTGGAAGACAGTGTGGCAGCCCTTAAAAAAAATAAATATACACCTTTGCCATATGACCCAGGAATTTCAAGAGAAGTGGAATAATATGTCCACACAAAGACTTCACTGTAAATGTTGTTGCAGGATTATTCCTAATAGCTAAAAACTATTAGAACTATCAGAAAAAGAACTGAGAATAAAATCTCATAAAGCTACATAATAAAACACTTACTCAGCAATAAGAAGAACTGTTGGTATAGGATACAATGTGAATGAGTCTCAAAGCATTTTGCCAAGTGAAAGGGGGTAGACAAAGAACTACAGAATTAGGATTCTGTTTGTATGAAATGCTGCAAAAGGCAAAGGGTAGGGGAGAATCAACTGTTAAGGGCTTGAAGGAATTTTCAGGGTGATTGAAATGTTTTGTCATGATTCTTTGCTGTTAAGTTTGCCAACATTTGTCAAATTATATAGTTAAAATAGTTGTGTATTTTTGTATGTAAATTATACCTTAATAAAGATGATCCTCAAAAATGCAAAGAAACAAAAAGAAGGTTGGAAAGAGAAAAGAATACTGGAACAAGTATCCTAATTTAGCAGAATATATGAAGTATTTTGGAAGATGAATTTCATTTTAAAGTTCTGTTCATTGTTATGAATTCTCTACTCCTACTATTTGAGTAACGAAATAAGCAAATCTTTGTAATGTACCAGTAAGGAAGATAATTTAAATAATGATGAATAGATCATTGCAGAATAACTCACCCTACACCTTCTTTTCTTATCCACCTTGTACCCTCCTTTTTTGTTTTAACAGAAGTCCATGTAATGCTTGATGGCCTGTTACCTCCTGACACCTATTTTAGATTCAACCCTGTCATGTGTGAAAACATACCTCTTGATGAAAGTCGAAATGAAAAACTGGATCAGCTGCAGTTGGAAGGGTTGAAGTATATAGAAAGAAATGAACAAAAAATGAAAAAAGTTGCAAAAATATTAAGTCAAGAAAAAACAACTCTGCAGAAAATTAATGATTGGATAAAGTTAAAAACTGACATGTATGAAGGTCTTCCATTCTTTTCAAAATTGTGATTAGCATATGCATAGGTTCTCCAAAAGAAGGCCTATTCAGAAGATCCCCCGAATTCAGTAAGGAATTGTGGGGTTCAACACCAGTTAACTTTGAAATACTTATGAATTTGGGGAATCTTGAAAATGATAGTGCTTTGAGGAGTTTGCACAGTACAGAAATATGTTTGGTTACAGAATTCAAATGGGAATTAGGTTTTTTAAGATGTTAACAGTTAACTAAGCTTTAGGAATTTTACTATTGTGCTAGTTAGTTTTCGTAGATGTTGGTGTTAAATTGTTCGATGTTTGAAAATTTATTAATATACGTGCCAAACAAGAAACTGAGAATATCATATTATACTTTGTATTTTTGCTTTCAGTCATCAAAATCATGTTGAATTCACGTGATCACTGATTTTCTTTCATGTAGGAAAGTTAATTTCTTCTTACACTTACATATGTTTTCATCAGCTGTATTCTACAATCCACATGCTGTAATATCATCTAAATAGATGCAGAAAATGGAATTGTCTCTATTAAAATACTTTTACATTTGAAATAAGAAATAAGCAGAGACACCATTTTCTATTCCAAATTTGCTTATTTCAACATTGTTTGGTTAAAGAAAATAGATGACGTTCCAATGAGCCACCTTTCCCCCTGAAATTTCAAAAGATGATGAATTTGTGTTACCCTTTCTGGATCTAACTTTATAATTTTCTGTTACAAAATTAATTGAAGTTACTGAGAAAATATTCCTATCATTAACAAAAATAAATTATTGAAATAATCTATTGTTAAAAGGCTAATGTCATTTTTAATTTTATTGTTCACAATATAGCTCCCCATTTCTTGAAGCATTTGAACTCACCTATGAGCAGTAACATATAAGCAAATTGTTAGGTTTGTTACTTTATTAACTCCTTTAACCATCTGGATTTCACAGAAGTTAAAACATTGCCTTGAAACATTGTGCCAAACAGATTCATTTTTGTAGTGTTATTTATTTGCCATGTAAATCCTTACATCATGTCTAGATTTCCCAAGAAAAATAAAAGGTAAGCACCCCTTTGCTTTGTACATATAAACTAAAGCTGTCCCTGTCACCCAGTTTGTCATATTGCTGCTTTGTAACATTGATTCTCAGAAGCCATGAGATTGTTTCTAAGAGTGCTGGAAGGAGTTGGCAGTATGGATGTTAATCATGTCTCTGTTGCACAGGTCCTCTGTGACTTTGAAGAAGTTTACGATGTCTCTGGGCTTTAGATATTTTACTTGCAAAAAGAGGAAAGCTAACTCTAAAATTTTGTAACATCTAAATTACTTTGTTTTTAGGCACAAGATAAGTAAGCTTCCAGTGACTGCTGAAAATAATGTAAAATAGCCCTTTCTGATCACAAATATATACAAACTTTTATACAACTAGGACAACTTATAAAGTAAGAAAAATACAAATGATTGAAATTATGAATATTTGGCATGAATTCTTTGTTATAAAACAAATTTCAAGCACAATAAAGTACTTTTTACGTTGTATCTTTTTATAAGGTCACTGTTTTTGTAACCTGACACAGTTCATCTGTTTTGCAGCTGATATTTACTCTCAGTTCCTTGTTTGTGCTTGGCCAATTATTTTCCTCTCGAATGGGACAATACACAAGTGTACTCTGGTCATGGCTTCTTTGTTCAACCACATAGCATGACACCTACATCAGGTACATCCAGTTGTGCGGTGCACTAGTTTTCAATTGTTCCTGTCCCCATTTGTACTTGAAACTGGTTATTTGAAGAACTGTGTAATTCACCTGAAATAACCCACATTTTATAATGAGGCCAGTGCTTTCTTTGTTCAAAACAACCAAAAAAGAAGATTCCGTAAATATACAAGAGAAAGATAGGAAGAGATATTGAAATGAATTTCCAATTCTATACAGATAATGTCTGCCATTCTCAAAGAAGCAATGAGGACTAATAATCTGCTTTATGAAATGTAATAAATCCTCCAACTCAATTATATTGAAAAATAGAATAAAAATTATTTTGATGCTCAGGCTTTCCTGGCTGTCTTGTTTATTATTTCTATAATAAATGATATACTGGCAATATTTCAGTTCTGTTCTTGCTGCAGATATATTCTTTATTAAAAATAGCATCTCAGATGGAGTTGTCCCTAAAGGACAGAGGCTGGATGGGATTTCCCTTAGGGGGTGGAGAGCACCCAGCCTGGGTTATAATTATACTGTGTACTTCTCCTCCCACACCACGTTTTTATCCAGGAGAAAACAGACGTCAAAGGAATCTTTTGAGAGGGAATGAAGTCACAAAAAGCCTGCATGCAGTCTGAGGAGATAGAGGGGAGGCTTTCAGCTTTGTTTTGGTGATAGGGAAGAGCTCCCTTTGAGCTTTCTTTTTTTTTTCCCAGTAACTAGTAACAGCTTCCTCCTTTTCATGTGTGATGGAGCTGCTTATTACTGAAGCACCTAGGACCCCTAAAGTTCAAGTCCCAGAATTTTACCTAACGTGCTTTGCCATAGAAACAGCTCTACTCAGTTTGGAATATTTCACTAGCTTGAGTGTCAGTAGTGTAACTAAGAACATAACTACCATTTGAGTGTTTACTGAGTACCAATAAGGGACTAAGCAGGGTTACATGTATTAGCATCACAACAAGCCTATGACATATCATTATCCCTTTCTTAGAACAAGTCTGAGATGCCATAGCCGGAAATGGTAGAGCTAGGACCTATCCATTCACTTAGCCCCAAGTCTGTTCTTTCCTAGAATATCCTTTCCTGGAATTGAAATGACTTCAAATCCATTTTACTAAACTGAATCTGTGAGATGTTGAGTTTAATTGGTGAAAATGTGCTCCACTCAGTAGGTATCATTTCAATCTTTTTGACCTCAGAGTTGTATTTTTGGAGGAAAAAAACTATTCCAACTTAAATTATATGGATACTCCTCCTTATGTCTTTGTTTAACATGGTTGTCTGTTGGCAGTGGTTTTACCCATCTCCCTGAAGGATTTGCAAATCTAGAGCAGGGTTAGGAGGAGGAGAGATTGCCATGGGGAACTACTAGCATTTAATACTCTACGAGTCAGAGGAGGTAAATATTAGGTAATGCACTGGGCATAGGACAGCCCCTTAAAATAAAGAACTCTCTACCCTAAATACCAACAAATGCAAGTAATAACATTTCTTCCAGATTTTGAAGACTACTTTCCCCAACGTTAGGATGCATAAACCCTTCATAGAATTTTATTAAGGCTCTATTGCAACAAGAATTCTTCTTGTATTTATTGCTCCTTGTTTACCTTCTTCCTCCTCTTTTTTTTTTTCTTGACCGAGTTTAAATACAACTGAACTATTCACTTAATTTTACTTATTGAAGCAAATCTATGATAATTACTCTTTCACGACTAGGAAGTAGTAAGGAGGAGAGCACATTAAAAAACAAAACAAAACAATTTGTTCTGTTGCTGGCAGGAGCTAGCCACCATCCAAAAAAAGATTCATAGAGTACAGATGTCCTTGGGCTAAACAGTTTGCATGTATTGGTCCAAGGTTTGACAAATGTGACTCTCAGAAGTCACACTGATGACTTCGTTTATTATAACCTTTATTCAACTGATGTGAGTGGATTGAAATACATCACACTCCACAGATATGTGTTATTCATTTGGATAGTTTATTAAAAGTAAAATATTGACCAATGTTGACTTACTTTCATGATAAAAATCTTCAGCTTAATATATACTCATTCCTTGTCTCTAGGCAACATAGATTGTGAGGTATATTTGAAAGATATACCTCTGATTTAATATGAGCAGATTACAGGATACAAATTGAAAGTTCTAGTAATAGTAGCTAACATTATTGTCATCTAATCTTCACATCCTTAAGAGGTTATCATCATTATCCCTATTTTGTACCTTAGCACTGATGATGATGATAATGATAGAAAAGGCATATTTCTTGACTTCTTTCTCAATATCAATGGGAAATTACCAACCACAGTGTGAATGTGTGTAGCAGTTTTTCCAAAATTAAGTCAATATATCCAGAATTACAAATACTATAATGTCCTTTCAGAAATTGTATTTTAATCAAGTCTATATCACATTTAGATTCCTGATTTGTGTTATTAAGATGATTTTCAAAGATCAAGTTAAATGGATCTACTTTATAGAAGAATAAAATAGTAAGTCAACAGCTGTTATTTGGTAGTATTTTCTTTTAGTATACACTACTACTATGTTGGTGAAAAACAGTGATCAACAATCCAAAAGTCCATCCAGTTATCTGAGAAGAAAGGAAGGTGATATCATTTATATTGTGTTTATATTGTGTTGAATTCCAAATGCATTGTGGTCCAAAAAAAAAGTAATGTATTTTTTTTTAATATTTTTTTAGTTATAGATGGACACAATGTCTTTATTTCATTGCTTTGTATGTGGCGCCGAGGATGGGCCTCACGCATGCGAGGCAAGCGCTCTACCGCTGAGCTACAATCCCAGCCCCAGTAATATAGTATTTTAATTAAATTGTTCATCGAAATAATTTTTAAGAAGAATGTGCATTTTAAAACAATCTAGATTCTAGGCACGGTGGCCCATGCCTGTAATCCTAGTAACTCAGGAAGTTGAGGCAGGAAGATTACAAGTTCAAGGCCACCCTAAACAGTTTAAAGAAACTCTTTCAAAAAGAAAGGAGGAGCCTGGTGTGGTGGCACACCCCTGTAATCCCAGCGGCTCAGAAGGCTGAGGCAGGAGGATCACAAATTCAAACCAGCCTCAGCAACTTACTGAGGCACTAAGCAACTTAGCAATACCCTGTGTCAGAATTAAATTTTTAAAAAGGGGGCTGGGAATGTGGTTTAGTGGTTAAACACCCACTGGGTTCAATCCCCAGTACCAAAATAGAAATGGAAAAAGAAAGAAGGAGGGGCTGGGATGTAGTTCAATCATAGAGTACTCCTGTATTCAATCTCTAGTACCACACACAAATTTTTTAAAAATCTTTATTTTGATTAAATTAGAACACAATATTATATGCCAATGTCTAAGATACACATATCCTGGGTACTCTCTTATATGAATCTTGCAAAGGCAAATTTTTTATCATTCATACTGTTTTGTAATTACGTCACATCTGGAAAAAAGAGTTCTAAGAAATAGTGTTCAATTCTTAGCTTTTGTATTTATTGTAACATATGAGCACTCTAAGCAATTCTTAATAGTCTCTCAGATTGAAAAAATTAAACAAGCCAGGTGCAGTGGTGCATGCCTGTAAACCCAGAGACTTGGAAGGCAGAGGTGGAAGGATCATAAGTTTGAGGCCAGCCTCCACAACCTAACAAGACCTTTTCTCAAAATAAAAAATATTAAAGCACTGAGGATATAGGTTGGTGGTAAAATGTCCCTAGGTTCAATCCCTAATAACAAAAACACAAAACAAAATGTTAAAGACAATTTAATTTTACCTCCCTCTACCTTTCAGATTTAGTCTTAAAAACACATTTTTTTTCCTATAATGCCACTAAAGTTGAGTCATTTAAAACCAATCCTATTCCTCAATCATTGAAACCACATTCTTGTAAATCACAGGTGCTATTATTTTTACTGATTGTTGAATGAACATGTTTGGTATCAGAATACAATTAATCTATACACATCTAAGCATGCCTTATGTATTAATTTCCCATAATGAATTATGTGAAAAATGCTGTATGTGGACACTTAAAACTGTAGAAGCAGTGGAACTTTAGACTATGTTGGTATATAATACAAATACTTATATTTATATGCAAATAGAATATAATAAGGAATTACATGCTACAAAGATTTTGGTGAGTTTGGATGGCATAGAGTTTTGTAATGCAGGCTTGCATACCATTCTCATTGTTTTCAGTATGGGAAAATGGTGATGTCCTGATCCTTAGACAGCATGTGGAAACCTGTGTTGCCCAGTTCATCACAAGCATAATCTTCAGCACAAATAAGAATAAGAATTCAACTCCAACCCTATTTTGAGTAATTTTTACAACTAGAGGCTTACTTGGAAAGAAAAAGTACCTTGTATGCAGAAGAAAGCCAATATAGCAATCATATGAAAATGTCTGCAAAAGTGATGATTTCAATTTTTAAACATAGCCAAAACTATCATATTTACTTTATGAAGCATCAGAGAAAATGAAGGTAACATTCTCATTGGCCAATACATAATTGAAATTCAGTTTATTTTTATCTAATTATATTATGCATTCCCACTTCAATTCTTAGTAATATCTCCTATCCTCTAGGACACTACTACATACATTATGGGTCCTTAATATTTTTCTTAAGTTAGGCTTTACTGAATCATCTGCCTTATACCATTATGAAAAGATAGGGCAATCAAAATTCTTTAAAAAGTACTTCTTGAGTTCATTTCTTTTTAGAGTCTGAAAATGGGACTTGCTCCCTATGCTCGCAGGTAGAATCACAGCTGAGATCAGTTTCCTCAGGATGAGCCAGGACCCTTTCTAGACCATTAAAAAAAAAAAAAAGTGCAGATCACAGAGCCTGTCATTCCTTTCACCTAGTGCCTGCGGTAAACATCAGTCACACCATTTGATGTCTCACATCTTGAGAGACTCATGCAGCTCTTCTGAGCACAGAATATAAGGCTTCTTTTATTTGAAAGGTGAGCTTTTTTCTCTCTTTTTGAGTGATATCTGCTTATTCTGAAACCATATTCCTGTTCCTCATCACTGCAGCCTAACTTGGAATCTTCCTCATCTTGTCAGGTTGAATCTTTTTATTGGGCTACCTTGCTGCCAAGGTACTTCATTCAACACATTGTTTTAATAAACACATGGGCAAGCAGGCTGTACCTTCAGTGAACAACTATCTATACACATCACATCACATCTATACACAACACATCTATACACATCACACTCATAATCATGGTGGACTTTTTCTTTCTAAAACAACTTCCTCATGTTGTATTCTAATAACTATCCTGTAGCTTTGGCAAGGCCAGCAGTAATTCCACAAAGAACTTGTGAAAATTATGGCACAAAGAAGGCCAAGGCCTGTGTGGGCTCCCCGTTACATTTGATGACCTGAGTGTTCAATTCCCAGCTCGCAGCTCTCCAATGCTTTCCAAATAATAGTTGGGACTTGGGGCTGAGGTTGTGGCTCAGTGGCAAAGCACTTGCCCCTCACATGCGAGGCACTGGGTTCGATCCTCAGTACCACATAAAAATAAGTAAACAAAATAAAGACACTGTGTCCATGTATAACTAAAAAATATTTTAAAAAATAGTTGGGACTTTGTGGGGAGGGGGCCGTTATAGATTTTGGTCATGGTGGTAATTTGTATTCCTTCCCAGTGATTTCATATGAAAGGTATATTTCTGTGAGACTTGCTTTTATTTTTCTAAAATGGAAATACCTTGTCATCTGACATTTGTTAAGTGCCATTTGTATCAGTAGTCTGCTTCTGTATGGCATTTTAGTATCTCAAAGAGTTTATCCTCTAAAGACACAATAAAGATCTAGGTAACAACAACAACAACAACACACACACACCAAAAAAAACCCTAAAAAAAAAGATATAGCACAGTGGTAGATCATTTGCCTCATGTGAGGCTATGGGTTTGATCCTCTGTCCTGCTAATGAATAAATGAGTACATAAATAAAAGCATAATAGTATCTTATGTTGTAGAAATACACAAACAGAACAAAGTAGGTTGCCTGATATCTCTTTTTGTATATACTTTCTCCAAAGTTCCTGGTCATAACCCATGGGAGGTAATAGGTTTTGTGTTAAAGGTTTTGGAGAAATCTAACTGGCTCAAAATATGGCCTCTGAGACAGAACTTCATCAAGTGGGTCAAAGTACTTGATATCTAGTAGGTGCTTAATAAAAATATTAGATATTATCTTTGTGTTCCCAGAAATTAACACAAAGAAGGAAAGTGCCTTAAATTAATAATTTTCACTCAAAGATATAGTTCTGAAAGCAAAATGTGTGCTTCTCAAATACACTGTCTCAGGTCTAACTTTTGCCAACCTTCTTTCCCTTCCAGTTTTTGAAAGGATCATGGAATCCTTTGGTATGACCTCTATTGCCTTTTGTTGTTCTGTTTTATTGTACCATACAATGCATTGCCTAAAAGCATTAATACTAGTACAGGTTGAACATCTCTAATCTGAAAATCCGATATCTGAAATGCTCCAAAATCTGAAACCTAAAAATATTGCTTAAAACCACCTTCAGGCCATATGTATAAGGTATACAGGAAAAATAAGGAATTTCGTGTTTAGACTTGAATCCCGTGACCAAGATATCTCATTCTATATATGCAAAAAATTCAAATTAAAAAAAATCTGAAATTTGAAACACTTCTTGTCACAAGATTTTCAGATAAGAGCTACTAAACATGTATTATAGTTTGAGGATAAAGATTAAGGACATAGATAATGCCCACTGTTGTTTATGTGAAAATAATGTCTTAGATTTTAGAGATCAGTGCTCATACAGCACATGAATTTGTGCATTCCATGTTATTTGCTTCCAAATAATTTTAAAGCCCTTGTTTCTGAAATTGATTTGAAAATGAAACACTAAGCATGAACTTAGAAAATGTCCACCGTATATTATTTAAAAAGATGCCATGTGTGGCAGTGCATGCCTGTAATCCCAGCAGCTTGGGAGGCTGAGGCAGGAGTAGCATGAGTTCAAAGCTGCCTCAGCAACTTAGTGAGGCCCTGTCTCTAAATAAAATATAAAAAAGGGCTAGGGATGTTGCTCAGTGGTTGAGCACCCCGGGGTTCAATACCGGTACCAAAAAAAAAAAAAAAAGCTATATTCATTGCTGTTGTTATTACTTAACACAAAATGGTATCATTGACATTGAGCACCCATATTACTAAACAAAAATTTGGACTTTCAAAAAATGAGGATTTAATCACATTGTTTTTAAAAATCACTCCAAATTCTGTCATCTTAAGAGAATGATTCCTTTGTGTACTATCTTTCTCCTGTCTGCATTTTTAGAGGTGCAATAATAGAGCACACACCATTTTATGTTCCACTATTCACTTAAAGTATAGCTTCTGGATATTTTTATTTTTTTCAGTCTTGATCATCATTTTAAACTATAATATGATACCTTCATGTGGTGTTATACCAAAGTTGTAAATTATTAATATGAAGATCCTTTAATTTTAGCAAGAGGAATCAAGCTGAAATGATTTGAATTTTGCCATCTCTTCCCATCTGAGAGGAACTCTTGGTAAATGACAATAGCCCTCATAAAACAACAAGAGGCAATAAGAAGAAACCCAGTTTTGGGCAACTGATCACCTGAGTAATAAAATCATTAAGGGGCAGAGGCACATTTATCTTTAAATGTAGGTTTTGAGTAAAACTCATTGTTTTTCAAGCTAGAGTAGTAGGAAAGAACTTTTAAATGTTGACAAAAGGGTCCGTGCTAGAGACATTATTTTGAATCACATTAGTAAGTTATAATGATTGATCTTATTTAAAACATGATCAGAAATAATTTCATATGCCTTTGTTTATTCTGGCTTTTCTAATGCTCTGTAATATCATCAACACATAGGTCTTAATTTTTAATTTGGAAACCATGGCCACCGTTTTATTTATTTTTTTTTTTGAGGGTTGCTTTTGGACTTATCTCATACCTTTCTGGCATCTTCATCCTCTTCTATATCTGGTCTATTGACATCTAAATATATACTTGCCTTCCTGCATTTTACAAACAAACCTGCCCTCCAGTTTTACATCCTTTCCCCACACACATCCATTCCCATCACGGCCAAGTTTGCTAGAAGGGCCACCCCTCATTAGCCTCTGCCTTTTAATCTCTTCTTCACTTTGCAACTCCAAACCCATTCCTGATTACTCCACTGCCTTGCCTTTCTCTTAGACTGCCAGTGATCACCAATCCTCCATTTAATGATGGCTTTTAACTTCTGAGTTTGCTTTGCCAGCTCTTCCTCCAGGAAAGGTTTCACAGGCCTTCATTTCTGCTTACTCATCAAGGCTCCCAAGGTGACTCCTTGCCATCCTTTCAATTGTTGTCTCCATTTTAGCATCATTTCAATTGTTGTCTCTGGCCCAGACCTCTTTCCTGTACTTAGCCATAACCCAACTGTGTACTCATCTCCTTGCCCTGGAGGTCTCAATGGCACTTCAGACTCAAGATACTGACATCTGAGCTCGTCTTTTTGTCCTCCTCACTCCTGGCCCTTACCTTCCAATGTGTTCTGTTTCACTAGCCTGTGGTGTCTTGTGCTAGAAGCCCAGCATCCCCCTCATAAAACCACAAGAGGCAACAAGAAGGCAACAAGAGGCAACCCCTTCACCTGTCACGTGCCCTTAGCTGTGAACAGGTTCATCTTCATGTTGCAGATCCTTATGCCATTTTCTTCTAATCACCTCCACGTGTAGTTTTGTTTTTTTCCTAAATCCTTTAGTGAGCCTCTTATCCAGTCTCCCCATTTCTAGTCTTGTTTCTTCAAATCCAATCTCCATCTTTAACCAGGAAGCTTAAAATCCTTCAGGGTTCCAAAGTCCTCATAATAACATTAAGACCCTGAATCATGTTGCTCTATGTGTCCTCCAGCCTCACCTCATGTATCCTTTTACTTTCCTCATGATGCTCCAGGCCCTTGCCATTCTTCAGTTGCTTAAATGGCCCAAGTCCTTTCTCACCTCCTGGCTGCTAGAATTTTTTTTATTCATTTTTCATTTTTATTCTTGTTTACTTAACTCAGCTTAAAAACTTTTGTGAAGTAAATGTTACCGATCTTCAGACTTAAATTTGATTCCATATTTATGCACCCTGAACCTTTCTTTCATTGCATTTATTACAACTGAAATGAGATGATTAGGCAAAAATGTATTTGTTTAATGTTCACCTTTCCAAGTTAAAAGATCCCTGAGAAAGGGACATTTGTGTCTCTTACTGTTGCATCTCCGGCACCTAGATAGTGCATAATATATAGTAGATGCTCAACAAACTTATCAACTGTAACCTGGAACAAGTCACAACCTCTCTGAACCTCAGGGTCCATTCAACAAATATTCAACTCTTTTCCATAGTAATATCCTAAACACAGAAACTACTATGTGCTAAGCATTGTGATAAGCACTGTAATTGTTGAATTAGCATAACTCCAAATCAAGATTTAAAATTAAATAATTCAAAAATAATTATCTTTGTGAGAAAAATATTTTATTTTTATATGCTATATATATTTTATCATTTAAATTGGTATTTATTAAAAGAACTAATTTATATGTTTTCAATTCTCAGTAGCTCATATTTTATATATGCTACAGTGCTGTTTAAGGCATTGATCATGAAATTAATAACAAAATTGTGGACATTTTTGAGACATTTGACTACTAGGGGGAAAATACCTGAGTTCTTGGCCAAATATTAAGTTAGCATTAGTCATTTTCAACAATTTTATTGTTCCAGTCAACCTTCTATACTCTCCCATAACCTATGGAAAAAAAATTAGAATGAGATTCATTTATGTTTGAACTATTATTAAAATAAAATTACTTAAATCTAGGAGTTGATTTATTATCTTTACAATACGTCTTAATATATCGGTATATCCATTACATTAAGAAATAGATTCATTCAGGTTCTTCCCCCAGCAAATGAGGAGGTTTGGGAAAAAAATGCAATTGAAGGCCCATGTGCCATATGTCCAAATATTTAAAAGTTAATATCTAAATGGTTGTCCAGGTTGCCTAAGAATTCTAAATTCTAAGAATTTAGAATTCTTAGAATTTTCAGATTCTGTGGTAGAATGTGGTATTAAGGGAAGAATCAGCCCATGGCCCAACTCTGGCTTAGAATCTAACTTTCAAACCCTTGAGCACACTTGGAGAAATAACCCAAGCCATGTCCAAGTTCTGTCCATGCCTCTGAAGACATCAGTACAACCCCCGCATCAACCACCCTGAACTCTCTAGTTGTGTACACCAGCAGAGCAGTCTACGTCAGGAGCATGTGGAAGGAGCTATCACAAGTCCCACTAGAACTCTTCAGTCCTAGGTACCCAGATGTGGTCCAGAAGGAGGAATGTGGGGTATGGGCTCTAGAAGAGCCATAGCAGGGCTCTCTGAAACACAGGATTTGTTTGGATGCTATGGATAGCTGACATTTAAAAATATCAGAAGACTTTGTACCCACTTGGATGGCTACTATCAAAACACAAAGTAATATTCTGACAAAGATAGGGAGAACATGGGATTCTTGTGCATAGTAGGTAAAAATGTAAAGTGATGCAGTTGTTATAGCAAACAATATGATGATGCCTCAAAAGAAATGAAATAGGGGCTGGGGTGGTGGCTCAGTGGTAGAGCATTCACCTAGCATGTGTGAGGCACTGGGTTTGATTCTCAGCACCATATAAAATTAATTAATTAATTAATCAAAGATCCATCAACTAAAAAAAAATTGAAAAAAGAATTGACATAGAATTCTCATATAGTTTAATAATCTCACTTCTGTGCATATGTCCAAAAGAATTAAAAGTAGGATTTAAGAGATTCATACACACATGTTCATAGTAGCATTATTTATCAGGTCCAAAAGGCAGAAGCAACCAGGTAGCCATCAACAGATGAATAAATAAACAAATAAATAAACAAACAATGGAATATTATTCAGTGTTAAAAAGGAAGGAAATTCTGACACATGCTTAAACATGGATGATCCTTGATATCATGCTATGTAAAAGAAACCAATCACAAAAACAAATACTTTATTATTCCATTTATATGAGGTATTTATAAGAGTCAAATTCATAAAGACAGCAAGTAGAATTGTGGCTATTGGAGCCCAGAGGGGAGGGCAATGGGGAGTTGTTTAATGAATATTAAGTTTGAGTTTTGCAAGATAAAAAGAGTTCTGGAAATGAATGGTGGTGATGATTGCCCAGCAAGGTGAATGTACTTAATTGAACAGTACACTTAAAAGTGGTTAAGATAGTAAGTTTTGTTATGTGTATTTTACCATGTTTTTAAAAATATATTTTGAAAAACAGTAAAATTTAAATAAAGGCTTAAAAGTAAATATAAGCAGAAGTACAATGTCAGTGTCTATCAATCTAAGATCCATTCTCTTCTTAAAAATGGAAATAAGAAAGCTGTTGCTGGGTGTGGTGGTGCACACCTGTAACCCCAGGAAGGTTACAGGCAGGAGGTTGAGGCAGGAGGATTGCAAGTTCAAGTCCAGCCTCTACCACTTAGCCGGACCTTGTCTCAAAGTAAAAAATTAAAAGAGCTGGGTTTGTGGCTTAGTGGTAGAGTGCTGTGTGTGTGCTAGGCCCTGAGTTCAAGACCCAGTATCACCTCTCTCTCCCCAAAAGGAAAAAGCCAAAAAAGAAAGAAAGCTGTTGAATGAACCATTCTTTTAGACCTCTGAGGTTCGTATCTGAAGCACTCCTTTCTTTTGTCTACAGTGAATCCATCTTCATTGTACCTGTCATCTGTTCCCCTGGAGTCAAAAATGAAGGACACAAGTCAAAAGGGTTTCTCAGCATCTCTCCCCACCCCCTAGGCAGCAGTTTCCTGTACTTGATGACCCCATCTGCAATGGATGATTGCACATTGACCTTGGCTAGTCTTCAATCTTTTCAGTAGAACCTTTGAATGTTCTTGTAGATAGAAACTGTAGGAGCAGATGGAGGAATTGGCTACAGGAACATGCTTATTGTCACCGAAAATGTTCCTCCTCTTTCCAAGCTGATTCCCTAGGCATGGGGGTGGGTTGAGCCAATCTGAAGATTCTAGTGACTCACGAAGCTCCCAGAGAAGAAATCCACATATGGCAGCCAAGGTCACATTTTCCTCCAATTGCTTGCACATTACCTCCTTTAGATAGGTGTAGGAATATTGTGTTGCTAAGCACCAGGCAAGGAATGGGTTTCAAGTTTTTGGCTTCTGTTTTACATGTGCCCAAAGGGCACCAGTCTGGCACGCAGGATTGTGTGGTTGTATGGCAGACGGTGAAGAGAAGCATGGGAAAGCAACTGGTGTCTTGCATCAGTGGAAACTTTCTCTTGCTCAGTGGTCAGATGACATATGAAATCGTATATCCTATTATTATTTATATATTATAAATATATAAATGCTCATCCTATTATTATCAATAATGAGTAATATTTACCTACTATAAAGCCTTAAGAGATGTGGGCCAACAGAGACTGTGGCAAGAGAATAAAGGGCCAGCTCTGAGTGGAGCCCTATAGACAGTCAACCCAGACTTGGTTGTAGGAGCTAAAAGTGACCTTGGAGTGTGAAGCCAGGAGTTGCTGAGGCTAACTTTGAACAAGTCACAATGATGTCTCATCTGTCCCCATGGTTCTGCTTTATCCAGCTCCAAATCTGCATCTCTTGACAATGACAGTGGATAATTTTCCCCTTTCCTATACAGGAAATAGATTTTATTTGTGTGGTCAGCTGCAAAATCAGAATGCTAAAATGCGTTTGAGCAACTATCAATATGAATTTAGTAACTTAACACCAAAGACATTTCTTTTCTCTCAGGTTCTGTGGGTCCAGAAATCAAGCACAGCTTCACTGAATCCTCTGGCTTAGGGACTCCTACGAAGATGCAATCAAAGAGTCGACCTGAGCTGGAGTCATCTCAAGGCGTGGCTGGGGCGTGACTGGCTTCCAGGCTCTCTCATCTGACTGCAGCAGCACTCAGCTCCTTTTAGGCTACTGAACTAAGGCCTTCAATTCCTCTTAGGCTGCTGGACAGAGACTTCCTTCAGTTATTGCCATGTAAGACTCTCTACAGGGCTGCTCACAACATGGTAGCTGGCTTCCCTCTGAGCAAACAAGCAAAAGCGTAAAAGAAAAGTCAGAGTCTTTTTAAACATAATATCAAGAGTGGCATCCCACTACTTTGGTCAGTTCTATTTATTAGAAGTGAATTACTAAGTCTAGGCTATACTTGCTACAATTTGGATCTGGAATGTCCTCCAAAGACCCTTGTATTAAAAGATTACTCTCCAGCTTGGTGCTATTGGGAGGTGGTAGAAACCTTCAGAATGGCCCTAGTGGGAGATCTTTGGGTCCTCTGGGATATGCACTTGAAGGGGATTGTGGGAGCCCAGATTCTTTCTCTCTCTTGCTCCCTGGTCATCAGATGAGTGGTCTGACTCCCCTGTGCACTCCTGCCATGATGTGCTGACTTACCCTAAGCCTTAAAGCAATGGCTCCAACCAATCATGAACTGGACCCTCTGAAACTGTGAGCCAAAATAAACCTTTTCTCTTTTTAACTTGGTTATCTCAGGTATTTGTTATAGTGACAGAAAGTGAGTAACATCATACTCAAGTAAAAGGGATTGCACACAGGCATAAACACTAGGAGGAGGAGTCAATGGGAATTGTCTTAGAACTGCCTATATAACAACTATGCCTTTTGAAAATATTGGATTACAATGTCCTTTCAAATAGAAAGGCTTTAAAAATGTCTACTTTCAGCACAATCTGTAGAAATCTAATTCATGTTGCTCAGCCACAGAGTCTTACCTTAGCAATGACACTGGTATAAGCCATCCTTGTAGCGAACCACCTTATGGTACTACTGTAGAAAGATTGTGTGTGTGTGTGTGCATATGTGTGTGTGTATTCCAATATTTCTGACCTAGAACTCAGCTTTCATTTGCTATTTATTAAGGGAGTCAAATGCTCTTAGCTACCACCAGAATCATAAGAAGACACAGCTACAAAAGAATTTCTGTGTTCACCTAGCCCAACTTTTTATGTCATGTTATTAGAACAGCCATAGAGGGAAAGTAACTTATTCATGGACACACAGCTATTTTTTAGGGTAGCTGGGTCCATGTTTGGTTTTGGAGGACAGAACAGGTTTTAGGGCAGAATCAAGTGCATTGCCTCCCCCAAGAAGTCTGCAGCATAGATTAGATTAAGAAAGTCAGGAGAAAAATAAGGCAAGAAGAGAAAAAAGTGGAAAAGGAAAAGAAGAGAGGAAGAATTCTGAGACAGGTCTGCCAAAGAAGGGAGGAGAAAGGCTGAAACATATTCACTGCAGGTACCACTGGGGGGCTCCATGACTTCCTGATGCAGATGTTTTAAAGCAGTTACAATCTGATACATCCATCAAACAAACTTTTAGTGTGCTGTCACTGACAGGCGGCATGGCACTGTGGTTAAGACTCTGGGCTCTTGTGTCATACTAGCTGTGTAACCTCTACAAGTTACTTAACCTCTCTTGCCTCATTTTCTAAAAGGGAGATGACAATAGTACATACTACATGGAATTGCTGTCTGACTAAATGAGTTAATGAATGCAAAGTGCTTACAACAGCCCCAGGCTCATGCAAAACCATTTTTATCAAATGATGAGGACTACAGGCTTACCTTATCCCCCAGATCTCATCTGGGTTCAGAGATGGAGTGAAGCTTGGGGTAGGGGATAGAGGGAAAAGATAGGGCGGCGGGGGCCAGGGAAGGAAAGCAGCAGGTAAGGTAAAGAGGTAAGTTGTGCATATCACTGGCAATGCACAAACAAATCAGAATGCCTCGCGCATCACCAAGCAAATCAAATAGACTACATTAGAAAGTGCTTTTGCCCATTCAGGCATCCTTCTAATCCTTTTTCAGATCATTCTTCTGTCCCCTCCTCCTGCAAGCCTTTCATTTCTGCTCCTCATGCAGCAGCTGTTTTGTTCTCCCTGTTGCTCATCCTCTCAGGAGACTAATCCCTGGCAATGTAGGACTGCAACACAGTAGAAACAATAAAGTGGAAATTAAAACTCAATAATAATTTTATACTATTACAATTATTATACAGGATCAAAATCATTTAATTTTAATTTTATTTCATGCTGTCAATGAAATTTCCTCTTCTGGCTTTGTAAAAAAATTCAAACGTTTATTTATTTGACAAGCAGTGTGTCAAACAATTGCTGTTCAAACTAGAATTTGTTGAGTACTTATTATGTCCTAGACACTGTCCTGTGCTTTAAATTGATCTTCCCAATATCCCTGTATTATTACTATTATTCTACCTGTAGAGATGAGAAAAGCTGTGCCTAGAAAAGCTGTCACTTTCTTAAGATTCATTTGTATACTCATTCCTTCAGTGGACCCTGAATATCTCTGTATTCTAAGTGGTCTCCAAGGCTTCAGGACTGATCTGAACCTCACCAGAACCTCATTCTGTTTGCCCCATCCTGGCTTCATGCACCAAAGCTGGGGCCTAAAGAGCAAGAACAATGCCAAGTAGAAGTTAAAGGTATTGTTTAAGGAGGGTCTTTGCAAAATCGTAACACAGGGGAATATAAGTAATGGTGCTTGAGTGCACAGGGGACAAATTGCTACACAGAATCAGAGCAAGAACCAAACAGAGGAAGGTGTAATTTTCCTACCTCCAGGTTTACCCTGTAGGATTCAAGGAAAAGAACATGGTCAGGAAATCAGTGAGGTGATTGAACAGCCTCCAGTGTTCAATCAGTGGCTTAGGTGAAAGGACAGCCTGGTATACCTGTGTAGGAGTAAAAGGAAATAAGAAGGACAGACTTGCAGAAAAACTCAGGACTCTGCAATTACTGTAAGTGGGAGGGAATCCAGGGACCTGAAGTCCTTTAAACAGGTGGGCATGATGAAGCAGTGCAAAATGAGTTATTACGGCTATTTATGGATTCATTTGTATTGGTGGGAAATCAGGTCACACAAAAATATATAAAACAAGAGAAAATTTTTGGAGTCACACAAACAGATCATTAGACTGTGAAAAACAGTATTATAATAAAACAGGGATTCAGGAAATAATTCCTAAAGGAGGTAACAACTGAGTTGAGGCCCTGAAGGATGAACAGATGAAAGAGGTGGAAGGATGTTGTAGGAACAAGGACTTTTGTGTGCAAAGGCTTATGGTTATGAAAATTTGCTTTGCTGAAGGATGAAGAGGTAAGTTTGGGGCAGCCAGTAAAGCATACCAGGAGATCTGGACTTTGTACCAGAAGCCACAGAGAACCCGCCCAGATGTTAAGTAGAGGTAGGATGGAATCACTTTTTTCTTTTTTTGGGGAAAGATTTTACGGGGACATTTGGACAATTGAGAGGTGTGTTTCCCTGGTAAATGGTGGCTGGTAGGATTATAAGAGGGCACTGAGGGAGTTACTTGAGCCAAGACCAGTAACCAGAAATCATAGTTCTGTTTCAGGAACTGAAAGAGGTTCAGGTGTGGCTGGCATCAGGAGAAAGAAAAGAAAGCTGCTGACTTGCATGTGGAATGCTGTGGGTTAAAGTGGTAAATTCAAAGTAAAGAGCAGGGCAGAGTAGTCTGGTCCTTGAAGGATAACCTTGTCCTTTTTCATCCCGGATCTCACCCTGGCATCTGTCTTGGAGGATGGAGATGGGGATGGTGAAGGGTTCCAAGATGTTTTCTTGAATTAAAATATCAAATTAAGAAGCAAGATTCCAGCAGAGCCAAGTGAGATTTGGAGTCTGCAGTCAATAGTCAAGTCCCCTGATATCCTGTAGACCAGTACTTTGGTTTTCAGAATGGAGTATATTACAGAGGACAGTAAGTAGTATCAGGCTAAGAACCTTGGACATCATGCTGGATGCTGGAGAGGGTGGGTTATGGAACCTGAACTGTGCAGCTTGCAGTGTTTCCTCAAATACTACACATTAAGAAATCTTGTTTTATCTTGCAGTAAATAAACTCCAAAATACTTTCAAATCTGAAAATAAGGAAATTTCAACGAATAGTGTTCGCCGGGCCCAGAAACCCTATTCCTACTGAGAACAGGCAGTATTTGCTTTAGGATGAATGCATTCTTTCTAAAGGGTATTTGAAGGAACAGTTGTAAAAACAAAACAACACTCATCCAATCTCAACTATCCCTTCAAAAGAAGAGGAAAGAAGAAGAAAAGATGGGGGAGGAGGGACCACAAACCTCCTACAGAAACCTAGACCTATGAGAGTGGCATTTTAAAACCACCCATTTTCTGGAACATCTTTTGTAGCCAAATCCGTCACCCGAGTCCCCGGAACACTTCCGCCCTCGGTCCCTCCCACCCCAACCACCACCACCACCACCACACACGCTCACAGGATGACAGAAGTAGCTGGTGGCTCGGCCGCTCAGGTGAGGGGCCACCCAGTCCCCTGAGGCACAGGCGGCTGGAACCCATTCGCTGCCGTAGCAGCAGAAGGACGGGAGGAGGTTGGTCAGGAGGGGAAGGGGCGGGGGACACCGGGAGAGTGCGGGGGAGGAGGGACGCGGGGACGCGAAGGAGAGCCGACAGAGGCGAGAGCACGACGCTGTGAAGGGGGAGCGGAGGGCGGGAGCGGCGGGGGCGCGCGCCGGCTCGGGGCCAGCCTCGCTTCGCCAGGGTCGGCGGCGGACGCGCGCCGCAGTGCGAGCCTCAGACGCGCGGCGCGGGGGACAGCACCGGGGTGGCCTGGCTGGGGCAGCTGGAGGCGACAGCTTCGTCAAACACGAACGACATCTGCGCTTCGGGGTCCTGGGCGGCTGTGTTTGGACTGAGCGGTGGGCGCGGCGCGAGAACGTGAGTAGCTCCTTGTGCGTCTGGCGGGTGACCCTCGGTCCTGCTCCAGGACCCGGGCTGGAGCGGAGGAGGGCGCAGGAGGCTGCTGCGTTGTCACTGGGACACCAGCCTGGGTTCAGCCAAGCGCTTTCCTATCGGGCAGCGTCTGCTACTAGGGGTGAATGGGGTCGCCAACTCCCTTCTCCTTCACAGGCCCTCGACACAGTCGCGGGCACCTCACCGAGAAGAGAGACGGGCGCCCGGGTAAGGGCACAGCCTGCCGGCGCGGGTGGGCACGCATCACCTCCTGCAGGCTGTGGCCAACTTCTGTATCCGCGCTTCTGTGTCCCACGCTTTCCGGGAAGCCTTGCCTGCAGGTCTCCTTGTGGGCAGTTGGTTATGGAGAGGCTGCTGGGGCCGGCACAGCGGCTTCCTGGGCACGGACCGTGAGGGCGCAGGTTGTCACGCCACAGCGCGGGTGGGATGAAGAGCGCTGGGGCCGGGCGCGCACGGGAGTGTGCGCGTTCCGGTCCCCATGGACACATCTGGGCGTGGGCTTTGTTCAGATGTGCTTACACCTGCGCGGATAGCTGAGTTCATGTGGTGATGCCGATTTTCCTCCACTATCACTGCCCTGGAGAGGAATTAGGGAATCGATGGGTAGGGTGAGGACAGGGAGGCACTGAGCACAGCGGGTTAGGGGCACTTGCGGGGGGCTTTGTTGGCCTACAGGTGTGGGCCCGGGGAGTCCTAGCACCCCACCCAGACTCTGAGGACTAGGACTTGTCCGGACTGGCGTCGGGCTTGGGACTGACTGGAAAGATCTTCCCTACTCTGGCTCCCAGTGGTGGGATCTGGCAACAGCTTCTCCGGGGATGCTGTGATGATGAACCAGGAGTGATTGTGGGCGCTGGAGCATCCTTCTAGCTGCGAGCGCCATCTGCGCCGGGCGCCGCCTCCGGGCCCCTCCGTGCCGCGCGCGTGAGCGCTCCAGCATCCCCCGGCGGTTTGTCGGCTCAGCTACTCTAGGCCGGCATCTGCCAGAACGCTGGGGAGGGACTGGGTTATCACAGCAGGGTGAGTCAGGGAGCCGTCATCTCGCTCTGAGAGGTGTTCGACCAGTAGCAAACGCCGCTGGAGAGTTCTCGGGGCCCACTGGGCCGGCTAGCAGCCAATTTCCCTTCTCTCCCGCTGGCTGTGGCCGGCGGCTGAGTCTCAGACGCCCTGCCGCTGACTGATGCCCCCTGCACAGCAGCGGGCACCGAGTGAGGTAGCCAAGCGGTGGCGTCTCTCGCCTACCCTGTTTCTGTCCTGTTCTTTTTGTGCCAATAGCTCCAGCCCTGAGCTGCAACCAGGCGCAGAGATGTCCTCAGAGGGAAGCGTTCTTTTCGTTTCCCTGGTCCTGTATGGTTAATGCTCAGAAGTGAGGATCCAAGGGGCCGGGCCCTACCTCGGGGGAAGCTCCTGCAGGACGTGAGCGAGCTGAGTATAATGGGGTGAGAGGCATTGATTCTGCACCAGGAGCTCCCCCCTGGGGTTATCCTGAGAAGGAACAGAGTAGCCACTAAATACAAACCAACTAGCCTGGACTGCTACTAAAATACTGTGATAATAGCTCATCAGTGAATGAGACCTTCCAGAAGTGCTGCAATGGATTTAGACAATTGAATACTTTCTACTTAACTGTTATGATGGTCAACTTTTTTTTTTTTGAGAGCTCCAGGTGTGCTGGGTGCTGCGCGTGTTACACATATCTCATTTAATTACCCACAACAACCCCATTTAAAGATTAAGAGACAGAGATTTGGATAGGTCAAGTAACTTTCCCAAGGCCACACTTTAGAAAGTAGGAGATTGGGGTTAACTTTTTGCCCCCGTGCTTTACCATCCAAGACTGAAAATGTGGCCTTTTGGAGGCTTATCATTAAATTAAGTGAAGCCTAAAATCCAAGGGTAAGAAAAGTACATTATAAGCCTATTTGGTTCTGACTTCTCCACTGTAGTCAGCAATATTGTAATTCAGAGGCCATGTTTTGGATTAATCTTTTATTTCTCTGTATTGTCCTTAAGTCCTTTACATGTTCTTTTATTTCTGTTTGCTTTTAAATACATGAGTGTTAACCCAACAATCCAATCCATTACAGTCACCTAAAGTGTTCTTAAATCAGAGTCCCCTACAATTACAGAGATATTCCTGGCACATCACAATTTTTAAGAAAATTTTTTTTTTTAAAGACATACTTTTCTATTTGTCAAGTGTTTCTTTTTCAGGGCCCCCATCCTGAATGTCCTTTGTAGACTGTTTTGATGCACAAGAGTTGATCTTCAAATTGGATGTTGAATTTGAATAAAACTGTAGCATAGAAACCTAGAAAAGCATTTTATCCCCTACATGCATAAAAATGTGTGGCACTTACATAAAAATGTTCCATGTTAACTAGTAGAAAAGAGTGTGAATGAAAGTGAAATCAGCTATTCTGGACATAGTTTTTATATTTAACCAACCAATTGAAAAGATGGATTCATTATGTATTCATAATCTTTAGGACTCATGATAGGCTTTCAACCTTCTTTCTACTTTATTACAGGAAAGTTGCTAAACATTTCACATATTCCTGAAATTATAGAGTTATAATAAAACTCAGGCAAAATTTCACCTAAGCTTTTGAGTTTCAAAAGGAGTGCATTGGGGGGCTGGGGCTATGGCTCAGCGGTTGAGCACTTGCCTCGCATACGTGAGGCACTGGGTTCGATCCTCAGCACCACATAAAATAAATAAAGATATTGTGTTCATCTACAACTAAAACAAAATATTTAAAAAAAAAAAAAAAGGAGTGCAGTGGGACTGAGAGAGGTGGCCTAGCCTTGTAATGCAGGGTAGTAATGTGGTCCTTGGATTGAACGGCTGTGCCCTTATATAACATCATTGTTACTGCAGCAGTGACAGTAAATGAAAAGCAAGTCATCTTTGGAAATGCTGCCTCCTGTGGCTGGTGTGAGTGCTTCAGAAGTATATGTGAAATGAAGTTGAGGATGTATACACCTGGGCTATAAAAAATTTCCTTAAGAATCCCTTCAAATAATGCTTTTGTGTAAGTATAATTTTCTTTATGTGATGGAATCTGTGGATATTATATTGTGTGTGCCAAGGAACTATTTAATAGAACTCCACAAGAAACTTTTCTCTAGAGAGATTCATTCATTCATAAATATTTACTGAGAGCATGGCCTCCTGTACTAGGCAGTGGAGAGACAGTGATGAGTAAAACCAAATTTCTGCCCTTAGGGGGGGTTGATTCTAGATTTATCATCTATTTCTCCCCCGCAACACACACACACACAGATTTTTTTCAAGTCATAAATGTACAGCTTGGTGAACTTGCACAAATGGAATACACTGATGTAACCAGCACTCCAACCATGAAACATATATCTGAGAAAGTTTCTCTGTGGCACCCACCAGCCATGACTCTCTTCAGGGGTAACTATTGAGACACCCAGGCTAATTCTGACCATCTCTTAGGAAGGTCATGATTTGCAGCCTATATCAGCAGCCTGTGGAGTCTCATCCCCATTTCCAAACAACAGTTTTCCTTTGAGAAGTATAGCAGCTGGGAACAGATTTAACTGGGATATATAGCTTCTAATGAGTTAATCTTCTCTGGAAATTTTTCCATGTTTAGATTCAACTGCTGAGATGATTGAGGAGGAGGAAGTAATTTGAAAATGATTGGAAATTACTAAATACAGTTAGGTACTCTTCTGATTTTAAATTTCATGCCTTCCCACTTGAAGATGCCCTGAACCTTCCTGGCAGGTGAGGACAGAAGAGAGACCTGGATGCTTAAGGGCAAGAGTCCAGTGACTAATTTTATTTAATCCTTTGCTCAGGCAAATGAAAAGCTCCTTTGGTTTAAAAAAGCATCACAGGCTAGGGCTGGGGACATAGCTCAGTGGTA
Source organism: Geosciurus inauris (assembly GCA_004024805.1). NCBI lineage: Eukaryota > Metazoa > Chordata > Mammalia > Rodentia > Sciuridae > Geosciurus > Geosciurus inauris. The sequence goes on along the minus strand of PVHX01006646.1, from coordinate 70,254 downwards.
ATGGACTTGCCTAGCATGTGTGAGGCCTTGGGTTTGATTCCTAGTCCTGTAAAACAAAGGGTGGGAGGGAAAGAGCATCAGATCAGAGGCAAAACTTCATATTCTTCTCAGCTTTACTCAGGTATAATTAACAAATAAAAATTGCATATATTTGTGTACAATTTGATGTTTTGATATAGGTATAGATTCTGAAATGATTACCATAATCAAACTAGCTAGCATATCCATCACCTCACATATTACCTTTCTTTGGTAGTGAGACCATTTAAGATCTACCATCTTAGCAAATATCAAGAATGCAATATAGTATTAACCATAGTTACTCTGCTATAAGTAAGATCTCCCAAATTTATCCCTCCTTCTTGAAATTTTGCACCCTTTGACCAACATTTCCCCATATCACCATTACCCCACTCCCATCTCCAACCCCTGAAACCCACCATTTCACTCTCCACTTCTATAAGTTTAACTGAAGTTTCCAAGAATGAAAAAATGTTGCTTTTTCTTCTCAAAATGGGAAGGGGAAGACTGCATGAGAGAGGAAAATATGAAAATGGCCCTACCTTTGGCTTTAGCAGCTATAAATCATTTATCATATTACCTTTTTAAAAAGGGGCAGATGATCCACTTACATAAAATAGGATATTTTTGCTGAGCTACTTTTTGTGGTAAAAAAAAAACACATAAAGTTTACCAAAATAAGCATTTTAAATATCTTGTTCAATGACATTAAGTGCATTCACATTATGTGCAACCATCACCACTATCCATCTTCCCAAACTGAAACCCTGTGCTCATTCAATGACTTCTATCCTGTCTCCCCACTAGCAACCCCTATTCTACTTTCTGTCTCTTAATATGACTACCCCAAGTCCTCATTTTAGTGGAATCCTATAGTTTTTGCCTTTTTTTGACTGGCATAGTTCACTTAGCATAACGTCTTCAAGGTTTACCCAGGTGTCAGAATTTTCTTCCCTTGTGTTTTAGTCAGTTTTTTCGCTACTGTGACCAAAAGACCTAACAAAAACAATTTTAGAGCAGAAAAGTTTCTTTGAGGGCTCAGTTTCAGAGGTCTCAGTCCATAGATGGTTGACTCCATTCCTCAAGGCCTGAGGTCAGGCTGAACATATGGAAGAAGAGTGTGGTGGAGGAAAACAGCTCAAGACTTAGCACCAGGAAGCAGAAATAGAGAGCTCCTTTTGCCACAGACAAAATATACGTCCTAAAGGCATGCCCCCATCAACCCACTTCCCCCAGCCACACCTTACTTGCCTTCAGTTATCACCTCGTTAATCCCTATCAGAGCATTAATGCACTAGTTAGGTTAAAACTCTTATAACCCAATCATTTCACCTCTAAATTTTCTTGTATTGTCACATATGAGCTTTTGGGGAACACTCACTATCTAAACCATAACTTTACATATTTCATTCTATGTATATGCTACATTTTGTTTATCCATTTATCTGTTGATGGATACCTGGACTTCCACATTTTGGCTATTTGTGTGATGTTTCCATGAATATGGTTGTACTACTATCTGTTCGAGTCACAGCTTTCAATTGTTTCGGTACATACCCAGAAAAGAGATGCTAGATCATATGGCAATTCTATCTTAACTTTTCTGAGGAACTACCTTACTATTTTCTGTAGTGACTGTCATTTTGTATTTCTCCATATCTTCACCAGCACTTATTACTTTCTGTTTCCTTAATAATTTGAATTCAAATGGATAGGAAGTGCTATCTCTGTTAACTTTTTAAACCTCAAATTAATATGCCACATATATGGACAACTCATTTGCAAGATTTTCTGATTTTTGGCTTAACTGTTATTAATAAGGAGACATACAGCTTCCAAAATGTGTTGATTAACTACATGCCTACCATGGATGTTGTAGGTTATGTGTGCCATAGCCCAGGATTAGACAACACTAGTGACATATGTTATTTTTTATTTTTATTATTATTTTTTTGTACCAGGGATTGAACCCAGGGGTACTTAACCACTGAGCCACATCCCCAGCCAGTTTTTGTATCTTATTTAGTGACAGGGTCTCACTAAATTGCTTAAGGTCTCGCAAAGTTGCCAAGGCTGGCTTTGAAGTTGTGATCCTCCTGCCTTAGCCTCTTGAGCCTCTGGGACTATAGGCCCTGCTGGTGACATACATTCTTGTTGGTTTTTTAAAAATGTTGAATTAGAGCATATACATGTCTGTAGTAAACTTGTGCCAAATGAGTTTGCTATGAGAATAGATTAAATTAGTATGCTTTAGTTTTATTGCCCTAAAATGACATCATTATTTTAATTCAGATCGAGAGCAAGTTTACCTCAGGTCTAACCATAGACAGGAATGTATGTCTTCATGCTGAATGTTTAGGGGTGTGCTAGAATTATAAATTACAGCTCTGCATTGGGCATTTCTTCCCACCACTGAATCTTCAAAGATGACAGCATAAACCCTCACCACCCAATTATAATTGCTTAGCTGAGCTAATAAAAAAGATGTGGTGTCAACTTAATTGACCTATTTTACTGGCCTACAAGATCGGAATTTCAAATTAGAAAAAAAAAATTTTACAGTCTGATGCAGGATTTCATTCAAGTGATTAAAAAGCTACTGAATATAAGAAATGCCACTAGTAAGGAAACAAAATTGTAACTACTAATGCTCCTCCATGGAATATCCTGTCCAAATGGCTTAAACAGGAATGACAGATATTATCTTGTATTATGTGTTCCTTGATTTTCTTCTGTGTTACTCTGCACTAAAATATTGTTTCATTCACATGGGAATAAAAATGACAGCTATGATTAGACAAAAATGATCTTTTAAAAATTTTTATTATTAAATGATAGGAAGGACTAGAAGTAGCATTTGTAATATTATATATATTTAAATATATGTATTTAATGATGTGCATGGTGTGTTGGCTCCAAATCCACTATAACCAGAAAAATTTATTCCCAAGGCAATCTGAGGGAATCCTGTAGGAGGTCTTCCACTGAGTAATATGCAATGAATTTGATTTATCTTTCTCAAGTGGGCTGAGAGCATTCAAAAAATTCAGTATATGTATTCAGCATGTAGTGAATTTTTCTCCAAATTTCAATTTGAAAGCTAATTCATTACCTCTTTTAGATGCCCTTGGCATTTGAACAGTATGATTTACAGCATGCATTTTTGACAAACATTACAAACTCAAGTTAAACGCCATGAACAGCTTCTCTCTCAAGGGCAAGAGGAAGGGAGAGGAAAAGTACTAATCTTCCACTAATTATGCCTTAAGGTAAGAGTGGACTGTGAAAGAGTTTCACCCTGGAGCTTTTTGGTTCTTTGAGGGAGGATGGCTTACGAGCTAGCATGCTTCTGCCTTCCAAAGCCTGGTGCGCCTTTTCAGTCCCTCACCTCAATAGAGAGCTGAAAGGACAAAAGTGAACAAAGGAGGCCTGTTTTGCCTGCCCCACTTGCTGGGCTGTTGTCTTGGCCCTTTTCAGTGAAGGAGGGAGGGGGAGCTGGGTCAAAGTTGAAGAACACTGAAAAGGAATTCAAGCTTCATGTCGAAATTTGAATTATAGCTTCAGTTTGAGTGCTGTGCAGATTAGTTTGAATTGAAATTTCTGAATCTGTGCAAGCTTAAGTGACAGATGGTGCTGGAACAGCATACATAGTGCTGGATGGTATACCCGAAATGTTGAGTGCCCAAGCAAGGCACTCGGTAAACATCTAGTTAACTGACGAAAGTTTGAAAACTGTAGGAAGTGCAGTTTGATGCTGTATGCGGCACTAAGACATTGTGTGAATTAAGGGGAAGCCCCTGTGTCTGGCATACACTCAGATGCACTTGTCCCCCCAGTTGCATTGCAAATATTCTTCTGTTTTGCAGCTTTCCCCTGTACTATCTGTTTGAATAAATATAGAAATGTCCAACCAGCTTCCTTTGTAAAATTGTGTTAGAGTATTTTGCTGTTGTCTGCAGTGTTTTGATACACAAGAGGAGGCTGTTTAACATGTTGCCTACCGGGTGTTTTTCCCTATATGAGTATATTTCCGACTCTTGGCTTTCTGTTCCAGTGGGGGTCCATATTTGCTATTGAAGTTTCTAACATGACACTTAATTTTGTATTCAATTTGGTAGGCAGCATCTTATTTAAAACATTTCAGTAAGAAAAGTTAGTGGTAGGTAGAATTAGAATATTAAAACAGCTACTAGGCAGGAGAGGTTATTAGAATGTAAGTGAAAACAAAACCCAGTTTGGGGTAATTTGAAACTCTTCCTAGTGTTCCATAAAACTACTGCTGGAAATTGAAAAACTGTAGCAGTTGAAAACTGAAAAATTGCCAAATTTCACTTTGGCATCTTTAACCATTTAAATAACTTGATGATAGTCTTTTGTTCTGATGTTTGTAGCATGATGGATAAAATCCATTATATACTTTTCATATTTATGTGTATATATGTATACTTAATACATTTAAATATACGTATATATACTTAACATGTCTACTTTTAGGAAAATAACATTAACGTAAATAATGAGAATAAAACAGTAAAGTGAAAATTCAGAAATAATTAACACAAATGTAAATAAAAAACAATTTACTTCAGAATTAATTGTATTAGCTATATGTATTTTACTTAATTTGTGATACAGACTTTGTATAAATCATGAATTTTAATTTTAATATATATAAGTGAACTTTAATAAATTTTAATTCATATATATAATATATATATATATTTCTAGCAACATTCACTATGTTGAAAAATTATAGTGAAAGGTAAGATATATCAAGGGTTGATTGCCATCCTAGAGCTATGAGAGGATTTGTTAAACAGCCAGGCGAGGTGACACAAGCCTGTAATCCCGGCATTTAGGGAGGCCGAGACAGGAGAATCACGAGTTCAATGCCAGCCTCAGCAAGGGCAAGGCGCTAAGCAACTCAGTGAGACCCTGTCTCTACATAAAACACAAAATAGGGCTGGGGATGTGGCTCAGTGGTCGGGTACCCCTGAGTTCAATTCCTGGTACCAAAAACAAAACAAAAACAAACAAAAAACAGCAGTGAGGGAGTTTATGGTCAGATTCATTTTCTGGGACTAGAAATAGAAATTTAGAGATAGTGTGAAGGGTTTGATGGAAGGAAGACTCAGGTGGGTATTTATTGCTTCAAAAGGGTGGGGGCACGTGGGCCTGCTCGACAAGTTGGGGTCCAGAGAGTCGGAGAAAGAAGGGGTCTCCGGGGAAGACGATATGGGGTCTGTCTGGATGGTGGCGATCCTTGGAGTCACTCACCCAGACCCTGGGGTGTAGGTAAAAATCTGCTCTGCCCCAGGGAGATGCAGAAACACCCAGAGGGAGAAGTAGGAACACCGGAGGAGAAGCAGAAAACACCATTTATTCCAGAAAGTGTGGAAACCTAAATACACTCTTGGACCAATAAGGTCCAAAGGTCACAAACAAAGGGGTGTTCTCTGTCAAGAGCACAGTCTATTAGCATAGAATGGGGAAAGATGGAAGGGAGGGGTTGAAGGTATTGGAGAGTGTTCCTACAGGTAATGAGATCTTTCACATCCTGGAGAAGTGTCCTTCAGCAGAAGGAGTGAGAGAAATTTTAAATAATGTGAAGAGTGAAGGACAGAGCACTATAAGGCTAACAACTTAAAATCTGAAAGAGAAAAGAAAAGGAATAGAAATTTTTATAGCAATTTCCTGGCTAATAGAGAATAGTATCCATTTTACAGCATTCAATTCTAAATATTTTATTTTATTTGTTTAATTGTGGGACTTTAGGCCATTGAAGAAGATCAACATCATAAGATAAAAATAACTCATGAATTACCCTGTGAAATGAAATATGAGGATACATTTACATTTAAAAAGAAATGTATTCAGAATAATTTCCTTAGAAGTCAAAGCTAAAATTTGCATTACATAGTCAAAAATTCTTAGCCAGATCAGCTCTTCTTTCCAGTGATTTTGTTCTTTTATATACAGGTAGTCCCAGCTTAAGAAAGTAATGTGAAAATGTCAACTTGGCAAATCCATTTTGGGTGATTATTCATGTCAAACAGGACTCTTTACTGTGCTCAAGGATTATGTGACAAGTAAGCTCTTAAAATGTATCAAAGTTCAAGTCAGGAGCAACTTTTAAGGAATATGTAAGTAGACAGTTTATTCAGCCTACTGAAGAGCATAATGCAATAGAAACCAAGTGAAGCCAGCAAATAAAGCTAAATTAAAATCAGCAAAGAGGTAGACAGGTGGTAAATGAAGAAACATCTCAATTGCATGAAAATGTTGGATATTTGCTCTGGGTAATATTGAGGGGCCCAGTCCCACATGATAAAAGAAAAAAGATAACTAAGTTTTGGGGCATTTTGATTGAATTCTGTCTGCTTTCCACAGGTCTCTGACTACAGAAACCCATTCTTGGCTCTGTTCCCTTAGGAAGCTGAGCCACCTCTTTCATTGTGCATGGTGCATATGTAATAGTCCCATATTTGATGAAGGAGTGAGTGTAAGAATCAATGACTGAATACATGACTATTGAAAACTGTAAAAATGTCAAGTGGATCTTTTGTTGGAGAAAATGGGGAGATTTTGTCCTCATTTCTGATTTGAAGACATAGATGAAGTCTAGATCATTGGAAATCAAACATTCATAATTTCATGCCTGGACTTTGTAGATTGCATTTTGCTACTTGGTTCTATATTAGGCACTTGAGTGGGCAAGTGAAATCATTCAGTCCAGAAGTATATCATTTTCTAAATTGCTATCATGGAGTCCTAAATGATATCTTTGTGACCCCAAAGAATTCCACTATAATTTTCCGCCTTTGCTCATGGCAGATGATTCCGAATTTGTACAAGGCTTTGCCTTTCCTGCCTCTGGAGCTGGTGCTTGTCATTTCCCTCTGGAGGTGTCTGGGTGGCTGCACACTGATGAGTTAAGCACTTCCTGAGATTGCTTTCTGCCATCTGAATTTGAAGAAATCAGAAGTGAGGTGCACACACAACAGAAATGAAAGGTGAGAAGGCTGGCAGATCAGAAACACTCGTGCTGCAGCTTTAAAAACAAAACTTTCTCCCCTGTTTGGTTGATCAGTAAATACTAATTATCTATTGTTTTCTTTATATTCCAAATTGAGTCAAATTACTGCATTCCTTTCCCAACTAGTTAGTAGGCCATAGGGGTTGGATTCAAGGCAGTGTGGACACATTTGAGAGAAATCTAGGGTCAAAAGTTACATAAAATGTTTGATTAGTTAAATTTTGCGACGTAAAGCTCTACTCTCTGTTGATTAGCAAACCTCATTATGCCACAAGATTCCCTGTACCATAGGGAGTTGAACCCAGGACTTGGGGCATGTTAGGCAAATGCTCTACCTCTGAACTACATCTTCAGCCCTACTATATGGCTTTGGAAAAGTTTGGAGAAGTACCTAAGCACTTCTCTTTTTTGCTAGAAGATGGAGACAAAACAGAAACTTTCTCATCACCTAGCTCTACCTCACAAGGACATGTAACCATAATAAGCAATGATAAAAACTATAGTGCTGGGAGAAAGCTGACATAAATCTGTGTTGTAGAATGCATTGGTCATTTTTTTCACCATGGCATCTGGCAGATTTGCTTGGGGTATGTAGGTATCATATATCTGTAGCAATATCTGTAGCTACTTGATTTTGAATAAATGAAGTGGTCTTATGCCGTGGTCTGAGACATCGATACCCTTCTGATGATGTGTGATGAAACTGTTTTCAAAACACAAACTATATTCTTGAACTCCAGTAAATGATCATATATATGTGAAAGTTAGATTGAGTCAATATAATAGAATAAGAGTGTAAAATTCAACAAATACTTTTTCCCAGTTGCATTCAAGATCAGTAATAGACTTTTGAAATCAAATTGTGTCTTATTTCAAGCCATAATCCCATTCATGTTTTTCAAGAGGACAGTCAGTAATTTTTTGTGTCAGCCATGACTAATTAGCAACCTCAACAAACCAATAAAGCATGAAACAATTTTAATATATTAAATTCATCAGCTTACCAACTGTATATGCTTAGAAATTTTATATAAAAAGAAATATATGGGCTGAGGCTGTAATTCAGTGGCAGAGCACTTGCCTCGATCATGTGAAGCACGGGATTCGATCCTCAGCACCACATAAAAATAAATAAAGATATTATGTCCATCTACAACCAAAAAATATTTTTAAAAAACATGCAAGAGGACAGGTTTGTTCATATCATTATTTGTGGTGTTTTGCATGTATTCTGTTCCTTAGCACCTCAAAGAAGAGATAGGAACTTAAAAATACGGGTCATCATCCTACTTGGGGGTAGACACAGAGCTTTAAAAGTGTGAATGTGTGGTAGGTTGACTTGTCCCATCACATTTCATATTTTGAAGTCCTAGCCCCAAGTACCTCAGAATATGACCTCATTTAATTATATGGTATTTATAATTAAAATGAGGTATTTAGGGTGGACCCTAATCCAATATGACTAGTATTCTTATTTAAAAAGGGAATATGAAGATAGGTATAGTGAAAGAAAGCCATGTAAAAACGAAAACAGATATCTGCAAGCCAAGGGAAGCCAGAGATGGTCAGCAACCTCCAGAAGCTAGGAGAAAGACGTGAGACAGATCCTCTCTTATGGCCATCAGGAGGAACCAGTCCTACTGACACCTTGATCTTGAGCTTCTAGATTCCAGAACTGTGAAACAATAAATTTATGTTGTTTAAGCCCCTCAGTTTGAAGTACTTGGATATAGATGTCCTAGCAAACTAATACAGGATGCAATGAAGTCATTGGTTTCAGATCTGTCCCTCACAAAGAAGAGTGAAAATATAGCTTCTCCACATCTTTATGTTCCTTTATTTGTGCCTATGTCTATATCTTTATTTATATACTTCATATGCCAAAGGAGTAAATACCATATAAATCAGGTATTTAGAAAGTCTTCATACCATGAATTAAGCTACAGAAATGCTGGGATCTGGTGCGAGAGGATAATTTTTATTAACTAGACAAATAGAAAAAGTTGCTACTATATAGTGGATTCCTTTTTTTGGTCATAATCAAGTTGACTCCCATTGGCTGTCCCTATCAAGTGTAGATTGTCATCATCTGAGAACCTGAGGGACCTTATTCTGTTGAAGTCTCTGCAGATGCCTTTGTTGCTCCTTGCTAATCAGAAGGGTCTTTTTGCCATGAAAAATGACGTGGTTGTTATTTACTTATGCTAGAAGAAGGCAAAGCCTTGGATGAGCTCACAGACAATTTCAGTCTAAATGCTGCTTCAAGGGGGAAGGTAAAAGATGTCATTGTGGAGAATTTTGCAGCTAACAATAATTGGGCATTGCCACAGGCTATCTGAAGAAGCAGGATTGCCAATAGCTTTGTATCAACTTGAATATTAGTTTGAATACATAGTGAACTCTAGAAACATTTCATCTGGCTCTTGGGGGATGCCACTTTATGTGAATAAAGTCTGCCCACTTTATGTGAATTCCTGCTCTTCATTTCTACCAGCGGCAGCCTTGCCTGTCTTATATGGCAAGCTACTCCATTGCAATGACCTTGCCTATTAAGATTGTGCACAGGGCATTTAGTAAGTGGCTACGTCCAAAAAAGAGCCTAATTGTTTCTTCACAACTCAGAGACTTTACAACTCTGAGTTTGTGTGATTCAGTGATTGCATTTCAACACAAAACCATTTGGCGGTTTGAGTGTTCTTCCTGGCAAATTTTTTTTCCTTGATATGGTCTTGAGTTTATTTATGATCCTGTTGGGAGGGATTAATGAGAATTCGCCAGCACCCAGCAGGAAGTAATTTCGGATCATGGCTGTTTTAATTTTGCATGTTCTTACCGCTTTCCTTTAACATGCAAGTCAGCGAGACGCATTGATTGAGTAAACTTCCCAAGACCCTGGACAGGAGCAGAGAGCACAGGCAGTAGTTTGTATCTGAAAATCCCTGTCTCTGTGTAACAATCTTTAGATCTTTTAAATCTTTGTTTTGAAAGACAACTTTGTGAGGATTGTTTGAAAGGTGTATGGGAACCACTATGATGTTTGGCAACTGACCACTGTATATTTGCAAATATACTAATGTGGGGACAGCAGTGTCACTTCTATGATAAATTACCAGCTTTGGATCCCTTATATTATTTGGAACTATTAGTCTAGATTTTGGCACTTTAAACTGACATTTAAAAATTGTAGGTTCTAGGCCACTCCTTATTTCTAATTCCAGATATGTATAACACATCTTGAGAAACCAGTTACGGCCTGGGGAAATAGAAACAGGCTATGTTGTGGCTGTCTGCCCCTCTGCTGGTCGTCATCTAAGTGTAATTCCTGCCTGCCCCTCCCCCCCACCCTGTGTCCACTGCTCAGGGAGGAGTGGGGCCAGCCATGCATGTGCATGTGTCATACACCTGTGACTACCAGATCCTCCATCAAGGAATGGCAGAGTATCAGTTACTTGAAATGGATGACTCGTGGCAGCTGCTGTCCGTGGCCCACCGGGCTCTCTGCCCTGCACTGACAGCTGCACATCACATCCTGTGCTCACACCACCTCAGCCACCTCCAGGACCAGTACATCAAAAAGGAGAGGCTGAGCACACTGATCCCGAGGTGTTATTTCATGGGCAGTCCTGAAGTCAATAAAGAGGTCTCTCTGGATTTTAGGAAATGAGATCACCATAATTTTACAATTTATCACTATTATTCAATAACAGCAGTCCCAGACACTTACTAATTAACCATATGAAAAACCTTACATGAATTATCTCATTTTATCTTTACAAAAACACTTTTGTCACAAGCTGGCATTTTTTTTTTCTGTAAAGGACCAGATACTAGATATTTTAGACTTTGTAGGCCATGCAATCTCTCTGAAAGCATAGACAATATGTAAGTGAATGAACAAAATTATGTTCTCATAAAACTTTCTTTACAGAATTAGCACTGGGCCAGATTTGGCCCAAAGGGCATGTTTGCCAACCTTTGCGTTGTGCTATACTCATTTATAGATGAGGAAACTGAGGCTTAGGGGGTCTAAGTAACTAGTTAAAATAACATCACTGATAACAGTGGCTCAGGAGGCTGAGGCAGGAGGATTTTAAGTTCAAAGCCAGCCTCAGTGACTTAGCAAGGCCTTGTTTTAAAATAAAAAATAAAAATAAAAAAAGCTGAGAATGTGGCTCAATCTAGGGTCAATCTCTGGTACCCCCAAATAAGTAAGTAAGTAAGTAAGTAAATAAATAAATAAATAAATAAAATTAAATAACAAAGCTGTTAAGTTGCAGAGCTGGACTGCCATTCCAAGCAATCTGACCATGATCCCTTAGTCTTAACTCCTATAAGCTACTATGTCATTCTACTGTGATAAATGCAAAGGGCACACTGTGAGTTATAGAATATGACCCATAGAATATGATCTAAACTTGTAAGCAAAATGTTGTGTAGGTAACAATGTCAGCCATTGTCCTGAAGATGTTCTTTACATAAATATAGATTGTCTAATCTAAGCTATAGCATATTCTGCAAATGTGACTGCTTCCTTCACTAATGGAATAAAGCTTTTAACATTTTCAGTCTATCTGATATTATGGCCATTGTAGTCAATAAGATTGGAGGAAGAAAATGACCTTAATTTAAAAATATATATGATATGATATGATATTATTAGCTTTAGAAGTTTGCTTATATGTCTGTGGTCCATGTGTTATAAAGCAAAATAATGTCTGCATAATCCAAAGGAAGCTTTTTTTTTTTCACAAAAATACATTATGCATAAGTTTCTACTAGATTTAACATAACCCCCAACCCCCAAAGAATTCCAGCCCCACCTCCAGGATGGACAGCTCCTTTTGTGATTTGTTTCCATGGTAACAGTTAAATCTGGACTTGAGAATAACAACTACAAGATAACCATCCAGTTGACATTGTTGGGCATTCCCTTAGGGAATCTGTAGTGCTTCATGGTGTCAAGATAACACCTAAAGTAGAATTAACGAGGCTTGCTGCTTTACTTTTTATTTTTTGCACAGCAAGCTCTTTAGAGAGTGAAGGTTCTCAGAGTGGACTAAAGTCAGAAAGTGTTTTAGTTTTAGACAGCAGTTTAGCAGACAACACACCATGAGCAGCCACACTTCAAAGATGTGCCCAGGTCACCATAAAGAGCTCCACAACTCAGAATTTCTGATCTTTGGGTGAATGCAGCAGGTGAGATGGGAGCTTCGTGTAACTAATTATTGTTGCTCAAAGTTTGTTTGAGGGAAGCTCAAATTGGAGACACTCCCCAGTGGAGAAATCAGAGAATGAATGCTCTTATCTAAAGGTAACTCAACACTTTGGAAAGTTGAAGTCTTTCAATGTAAGTGAGCCTCTATTCATCCTGACAGAGAAATACAACCAGCTAGTGAAGAAGCTGGCTACTGGGCTCATGTTAAATGGTTACCGTGAATTAACTGATAACAAATTATAAAGAGTAGCATCAATGAATACTGAAAACTGTTTTCTGTCAAATCATTTCCTAGAGAAGAGAGTCGTAGGTTCAGATCATTTATTTATTTAGTTTTTAAAAGCAGCCTGAATTTTAAAAAAAGTGGAATGGTAGTACTGTGGACAACAATTTGGCGTATTTTTAACAGCTTTATGTATTTATCATGAAATTCACTCATGATAAGTATACAATTAGAGGTTTTTTAATAAACTTATAAATTTTGCACCTGTGGTAAGAGGAATTCTGAGATAGTCCATAAGATTTTCATCCTTAGCGTATGTGCCCTTTGTAAAACTCTTCCCTAGATTGGGGCAGAATCTGAATACCATGGACGTCACTCCCATAACTAGGTTACGTTATGTGGCAAAGGTGAAGGGGTTTTGCAGGTGTCATTAAAACACCAAGTCATATGATTATGAGTTAATGGAAAGGGAGATTATCCTGGCTGGGCCTGACTTAATCACATGTAAAGCCTAAAAAAAGAACTGCCATAAGAGGCACTTTCCTACTGGCTTTGAAGAAACTTGCAACTCTATTGGGAATTGCTTATGAAGATGCAAGGTCTTGGTCCTTCTACTGCAAAAACTGAGTTCTTCTAGCAACCTAAGGAAGCTTGGAGATGAGCTCCAGGTGAGAAACCAGCCTGTTCAACACCTGGATTGTAGTCTTGTGGAATCCATCTTAGCCATGCTTGGGCTTCTGACCTGTGGGAAATTGTAACATAATGAATGTGTATTGTTTTAATCCTATAAATATGTTGCAATGTATTATGCAGCAATAGCAAACTAACACAGAAACCATCACCACAACAGTTTTGAAAAATTTTGTCATCTTCCCCAAATTTCTTTGAGATCATGTACAGTCACACTCTGCTCTTACCCCAAGGCAACCATTGGTCTGATATCTTTCTGTACAGATTTACCTTTACTGGAGATTTCATTTGATGGTTTTAGTTTCTTGACATCCTTGCCAAGCCTCGGTCTATTTTTATTATGGCCATTCTAGTGGGAGTGTAGTGATATTTCATTATAGTTATACTTGCATTTCCCTATTGGCTAATAATGTGGAGCATATTCTCATATGTTTATAATCCACTCATAACTCTTCTTTGGTGAAATGTCTAAGTGTTTTGCCGACTTTTTCAATTGAGTCATTTATATTCTTACTGAGTTTGATTTAAAAAAATATATTCTAGACACAAGTCCTTTATCAGATACATTAAGGTGTGAACATTTTCTCCCATTTTGTGGACTTTTAACTTTCTTTATATTTATTTTAATTTTTACTTTAAAATTTTTTCCTTTATGCTGTTTCCTTTTTTTTTTTTTGAGTACCGAGGATTGAACTCAGGGGTACTCGACCACTGAGCCACATCCCACATCCCCCCGTTTTGTGTGTTTTGTAGAGACAGGATCTCACTGAGTTGCTTAGCTCCTAGCTGTTGCTGAGGCTGGCTTTGAACTCGCGATGCTCCTGTCTCAGCCTCCCCAAGTCCTGGGATTATAAGGCATGCACCACTGTGCCTGGCTTGATGGTGTTTCTTGAAGTATAAAAGTTTTAAATTTTGATGAAGTCCAATGTAATTATTTTTTCTATTGTTGCTTGTGCTTTTGGTGTTACATATCTAAGAATCCATTTCTTCACCCACAGTCATAAAAATTTACTCCTATATTTTCTGCTAAGAGATTTTTGTATGTACTTTAGGGTGATCTTGTTAATTTTATGAAAATTTGCTAAGATTTTGATACATATTTTTTTAAATCAGTAGATCAATTGGGGGAAAATTATATCTTATCAATTTAAATCTTCCAATCCACAAACATTGAATATTTCTGTTTGATTTTTCTTCAATTTCTCTCTACAGTGTTTCAAATTTTCATTGTATAGATTTTTCACTTCTTTTTTATTTTTTCCAAAATGTTTTATTTTTTGTGATGATATTGGGAATAGAATTATTTTCTTCACATCATTTTTTAACTGTACGTTAGTAATATATAGAAATAAAATGAACTGGTATACATTGATCTTTTTTTTTTTAACACAATACTTCTTTTTTTAAATATCTTTATTTTATTTATTTATTTTTATGCAGTGCTGAGGATCGAACCCAGTGCCCCACACAAGTGAGGCAAGGGCTCTGCCACTGAGCCACAACCACAGCCCCTACATTGATCTTGTATCCTATGTTGCTAAACCCATTTACTATGATTGTTTTAAATGGATTTCTTAGGACTGTCTACATCATATCATCTATGCATAAAGACAGTTTTGGTTCTTTCTTTCTGATTTGGATGCCATTAATTTTAACATTCCTTAGTGTATTAGCTAGAAAGTCCCATGCGGTGTTAAATAATAGTAGCGAGAGTGGATAGCCTTACCTTTTCCCTGTTCTTAAGGAGAAAGTATTAACTTTTTCACATTAAATATATAAACTATAGAGTTTCTATAGAAACCTGTTATCTGAGGAATTTTCTTCTGCTTCTAGCTTGTTGAGAATTATTATGAATGGTATTGGATTTTATTAAATGCATTTTCTGCAACTACTAAAATGATAATGTGATTTTGTCATTTATTATATTAATAGAGTATACTGCACTAATTAATTTGGGGATATTAAAGAAAAATGGGGTTTTACTTTACTTTTTCCTTTCCTTCTGCTTGCTTTGGGTTTAGTGTACTCTTGTTATTCTAGTTTCTTAAAGAGAAAGCTCAGGTAATTAATTCGAGAACTTTATTTTTTTCTGATGCAGGCATTTATTTCTCTTTAAGCAGTACTTTAGTTGTATACCATAGATTTTGATGTGGTGTTTAATTTTATTTAGTCCAAGATATTTTTAAGTTTCTCTTGTGATTTCTTTTTAATCTTTAAGTTATTTAGAAGTGTGTTATCTATTTTCTAAATAATCGAGGTTTTACCCAATTTCTCTCTATTGTATATCTCTAATTTAATTCTGTTGTGGTTGAAGAATATAATCATGTGATTTCCATTTTTTTAAAAAAGATAATGTATATCTACTGTCTTTACGTGATGTATTCTATAAATGTCAGATCCAACTGGTCGATAATTTTGTTCAATTATTTAGTATCCTTCCTAATTTTTTCTATGTAAATTTTCCATTAGTTATTGAGAGTGAGTATTGTAATGTCTAATTTTTTTGTTGAATTGTTTATTACTCTTTTTAATTCTGTCAACTTTTGTTTCTTATAACATGTACAATTATTATAACTTTTTGGTGCATTGACTGTTTTATATTGAATGTCTCAGTTTGTATATTTCTTGTCTTCATATTCAGTTTCTTTTTCTTTTAATAGAGGTAGTTTTCTTATGCACTGTTTGCAAAGTATACATATTCTTCCATCCTCTTACTTTGAGGATGTCTTTCTTTTCTGTAGCCCATGGTTTTGTTTGCTTTTTAGTTTTTTTTTTTTTTTCAGTCTAAAAATCTGCCTGTAGGATTTTTGATACATGGATATTTAGTGTAATTATTGATTTAGTTCAGTTTATGTCCAAAACTTTGTTATTTATTTTATATTGTTTCATTTCCTCTTTTCTTCTACTGATTTATTTTGTGCTAAATAATTTCTGGAGTGCCATTTTAATTTTTCCATTGAAGTTTTTACTCTTTTTATTTAAATTTTCTTAATGGTGGCTCTAATCATTAAATTAGCCTACTTCAGAGTAATACTAATTTAATTCTATAAAATATAAAAACCTTGCTTCACTTTCCTTTTCCTCCCCCTCATTTATGCTTTGATTGTCATTTGGATTACGTTTACATATTTTATAAATACTCTGTTTAGAGTTTTCTAAGATTTGCTTCACAAAAATCTTCATTTACCTGGAAATCTTTCTTATTTTGGTTCCAGGGATTGAACCCAGGGGCATTTAACCACTGAGCCACATCCCCAGGCCTTTTCATTTTTTATTTTGAGATGGACTTTGCTAAGTTTCTGAGGCCAGCTTTGAACCTGCAACCCTCCTGCCTCAGCCTCCGGAGTCATTTGGATTACAGGCATGTGCCACCATTCCAGGCTGTGTGATATATTCTTGAATAATAGAATTTTTTTCTTTCAGTCTTCCATTATTTGATTACACTGTCTTCAGGCTTCCATTTTTTCTGATGAGAAGTCTGTATTTAGATTATTGTGTCACTGTAAATGATGAATCACTTTCCACTTGCTGCTTTCATGGTTTTCTTTGCCTTTTGCCTTCAGTTTTCAACAGTTTAATTTTGATGTGCCCAGATAACAAATTCTGTGTTAATCCCATTAAAGTTCATTGAACTTCATGAATCTGCACATTAATATGTTTCATCAAGCTTGGGGAGTTTTCAGCTATTATTTCTTCAAGTATTTTTTTTTTCTACCTCTCCTTTCCTATCTCTCCTTTCCTTTTTGAGACTATGATTGTTGTTATGTTGTTAGGCTTGGAGTTCTTTATGACTCTTTAAAACTCTGCCTGTTTTCCTTTATCATCTTTTTTCATTGTCTTTTAGCTTGAATTTTTTTATTGATTTGTTTTTCCAGTTCACTCATTTCTGCTGCTTTCTGAAATTTGCTATGCATGACTGTAGTGAAATTTTCATTTCAGATATTGAACTGTTTAATGGAAATGTAGGAGTATTTCTATGATAGGTGGTGCTGCATCTTGAAATCTACCAAAATTTCCCATTTGATTCTTTTAAAATAATCTTTAGCATTTTATTAAGATTCTCTATTAGTTGTGTAATTGTCATTATGTTTTCCTTTAAATTTTTATGCATGGTTTTCTTTAGTTTCTGAACATATTTATAACAGCTGCTTAGAAGTCTTTGTCTGCAAAGTCCAATATTAAGGCCACATGGGGACATTTGAAATTAATAGTTCCCCCACCCACCGTGTTTGAGGCGCACCTCCTTTTTCTTTGTTTGTTTTAGTACAGATATTTCAGATAAGCAGTAGCAACTATATAGATTTTGCCTCTTTCCTTCCATAAGGGAATTGTAGTTGTTATTATTGTTTGTTTAGTACCTTGTTTGTACTAAATCTGTGGCATGTTTCCTTTGCAAAGTGCAATCGCTGATGTCTTGATTTAGTTTATTTTTTTAAAAAAAATTTATTCAAAAACTTTTATCCTGGCTTACATTCAGCTGAACTCTCTTGTGTCTCTCCTGTGTATACAAACTCCATTGGCTATGTGTGTGTGAGGATGGCTGAGGAACCTGTGCATTTGCATAGTCCTTGTTAACCTAACATACAGGATGAGCTTTTTCTAACCCCTTTGTATTTAGTTCACCTACTAGAATGTTGTTAAATATTTGGTTAGTCCACTAGTTTTTTTGTTTGCCCCCAAAATGACTGCAACCCTGGGTTATCCAAACTACTGGCATTCCTAATTGCTTTCCAGTGAGAACTTCCATGTTAATCATTAATGCTTTAATCAAGTGAACCCCCATTGGCAGATCCAGTGAAGCTACTGTTTTTCAGTCTCTCCTGCCCGGGGTGAGTGAAACACCATCATGACAGAGCCAGGTGAAGGGCAAGGGTGGGAGTTGTTATAGGGTGGAGGAAGATCCAGCCAAGAACACTACCACAGACTCATTTTTCCAATCCTGAATTCAGTACTTGTCATAAATAAATATGTCTCAGATTGTTAAATGCTTTTGGTTAATTTTCAGAGCCCTGGAATGATTGTTAACAGGTTTTGTTTTGTTTTGGTACTGGCGATTGAACTCAGGGGTATTTGATCACTGAACCACATCCCCAGCCCTATTTTGTGTTTTATGTAGAGACAGGGTCTCACTGAGTTGCTCAGGGCCTCACTAAATTGCTGAGGCTGGCTTTGAACTTGTGATTCTCGTGTCTCAGCTTCCCAGAGTGCTGGGATTATAGGCATGAGCCACCGCGCTCAGTTTGTTAACAGTTTTGTACAGTTGTATTGTGGACTTTTAGGGAGAGCAATATCTTAACTCTACATTACACTAGTAGTCCTCCCCTTAATTCTGTGTGTATGTGCACACAGGTGTTTATGAAGACTCATTCATCAGAATCAATATGCCCATGAATAAATATGAGATGCATACATGGTCCCATTATATAAAGGACATTTTCATTTCTGAAATGTACTTTTACAGGTATGGCAGATATGGTATACAGATTAAGGACTTTGAAGTAGCTAGAGCTGGGTTCAGTCCCATTGCTTGTACCTGCTAGTACTTGTATAACCACATACTTCTTGTTTAACTTCCAGAAGCCTCAGTTTCTCCATTAGTAAAATGGGGATTACAATACCTACCTTATAATGTGGTTGTGAGGATTAATTGAGATCATTAAAAACACTCAGGGCAGGAACTAACGTAAATAAAAGCCCAAGAAGATACCACTTCCTTTTGCATAGGGTTGACAAATGATCAACATTAGTTTGTATGGTTTTATTTTTTCCTTGAGAATGTGGCAAGAGACTCTAGCATCTATGACTTTTTTTAGCAACTTGAAAATTAGACTGTTAGAAGAAAAGTTAAAGAAATTGAGACCAAGTCACCAAAAGAAAGCTTAGAGAGACTTAAAATCAATATGAAAAGATATCAAATTAAGAAATACAGAAATGTATAGAAATGCTGATGAGATGGACATTGGTTTACGAAGAAAATTGCAATCTAGATAATAAAGAGAAACCAGTCATAAATCTCTCTGCCAGCAGATCTTTAGCACCACCTAGAATGAGGGACACTGGTGACAGGACTGTCCATTATTGCCTCTGCCTCCTCACTGCTTTGCCCAGTATTCTGCTTACAGCAGGTACTTTGACTTGATCATACCAGGAGGTGGCCCTTGTCCTGTACTTGCATCCTCTTCTTAGGCATCTTCCCAAGACCAAAATGGATCCCTGGATATAGGCTGTCAACACAGTTCTTGCCAGCATTGGTCCCCACGTAAGCCCCAGGGATAAAGAATGACAGTGTATTCAGAGGCCAGTCCTGTTACATTCCTAACATCTTTCCCTCCTGAGAAAGAGGGATTTATTAATTTACCAACTCTAGTATTACTACTAAGTACAGACGCAGGGAAGATGTCCAGTGTACCACCTCACTTTAGTGGTAAGAAGTAAGGCCCAGAAAGAATAAATGACTTGCCCAAGGTCACAGAATGGTCGTATGGCAGAGCCAGCATTCAGGCCAAAGCCATTTGCCTTAGGATTAGCTTAAGTGGCTGGACTTTCATGGTGTTTATCAAATACTAATTGTAAGGATGCAGAAAGACAACCTTCATTTCTGTAAGATCTTTCCTCTCCAAAGAAAAACAAGGCAAAAAGTGGACTGATTAGTTTAAGAAGGATTTTCAACAAAATCTGGAAAAGACAAAATGTTCCAGAAAATTACAACTAACTAGACTATTTGGTTGCATGGACAGTGTGATTTAGAAAAGATTTATTGTATCTCCGACACATGGACTAGACAGTCAATAAATGTGACTGACTGACTAAGGTCTCTCAGATGCCAGTGTGATGAAATCTCCCCTGGGTTTGCATCTCGATTAGAACAGCAGGTCAAGGAAAAAATGTTAACATAAAACCACCCATCTACCCTCCCCTGAAGAATAAATTACTCTGAACTTACCAAGTATCCCGTTTCCTGAGCAGTCCATTCTATTTTTCAAGCCTAAGAAGCTGCGTTTGTAGATTTCTAGTACAGTCATGCATCACTTCACGATAGGGACTTATTCTGAGAAGTGCTGCATTAGATGATTTTGTCAGTGTACAAACATTGCAAAGTGAACTTCTACAAACTTAGGTGGTACAGGTCAGTCCCTTAACATGACCTCTTGATGCAATCAAGAAACAGTAAACATGAGGTGTATGAGCTGTTTTATAGTCAACTTTTTTTTTAAATGAGAGCAACTACATTGTAAAATAATGATGAAAAGTGTAGCATAGTAAATTTGTAAATCAATGATTTAATCATTTATTACCAAATATGTGTACTGTACATGATTACATGTATTATGCTTTTATCTGACTGCCAGTGCAGTAGGTTTGCTTGTGCCAGCGTCACTATCAACATGTGAGTAACACACTGGCTGACATCATGATGGTGACCACATCCCTAGGGAAGAGGAATTTTTCAGCTCCTTTATCCTCGTGGGGGAGGCCATCATCAATGTGATCGGTTGACTGAAATGTCATTATACAGGCTTGAGTGTATATATATATGCCTGAGGAAAATTCTTCATGATTCTTACAGATACTGGGCTTGGCAGCTGGCATTCCTGTCCTCGGTCTGTGGTTAGAGGATTTTGCTGTGCTTTTCCTTGGGTTTGTCTGTTCTGCAAAGGATGAAGAGTCCAAAGGCCAAGGAGATGTGTAGTTTGCTTCTTAAACTTAATTGTGTATCTGAATCACCTGGTGATCTTATTAAAATCCTGAAGATTCAGATTTAGTAAATCTTTGTTTGGGACCTGAGATTTTGGATTTCTGATAAGCTTCCAAGTGATGACAGGGATATTGGTCCCCAGACCATACTTAGATTCTAGACCTCTCTCCAGGGACTAGAGACCCTGGGATTCCCTGTCTAAAGAGCCAGAACCTACATCAAGGACCTGTGTTGGTCTCTGAGGACTGACTGCTGCAGCCGTCATACCCACATGCTAGAGGGCAGCTAGGACGTAGCTGGGGGCAAGGAGCAGTGATACATCATAGGGAGGGGGATGAGGAGGTAGAGATTGGAAAGCTTAAACTTTCAGCTGGATTCTGTTCACAGAACCATAAGACCCCTTGAGGTTCAGGACTGAGAAGGGCTGGGAGGGAAAGGGAGACTCCATTTGTAATCTCACTCCATATTAGGAGTGGTCCTACCTGCTAGTACCTCAGGCAATGTTTGGTTAAAATTATTTTATCTTTGGGTCTCATCACAAAATGGACAGACTTCAGTTTTTCTTTTCCTTCTCCTTTGTATTTTTCCATGTTGCTAGTGCAATGGAAAAGAACACTTTTGCTTCCCTTTCAATGTCCACAGTAAATACTCGATATATGTCAACACATTTTCAACAGGTTTGGTTAACAGTGTTCTTTAAAACTTTGAGAATTCTCCATTGTTCTAGCTGGAGCAAAGACGTGTCTCATCTAATATTTGCTGTTTGGTAGAAATTGATAGTCTTATATCAACTCTCTAAAGAAGGAGAAGACTGTATCATTTGGCATAACAAAGAGAATTCTAACGTTGTCTCTGAAGATTCAGTGGAAGTAGTAATTGCTGTTAGTTTCATTTTCAGTAATCCATATTACAAGACTAATGCTATTAACCATTTCTTTACTCCATATTCATTTTTAAAGATTTTACTAAGGTGGATAAAGCAGACAGGAAAAATATGAGTGGTTGAAAAGGTAAATAGTTTGTAAGGACAACCTGTGCAAAACATTGATCCAAATTCACCACCTGACACAAATGGCTCTCCACTAATATTCTGAATGCCTTTCTTAGCAGTACTTCCTCTTGTCTGTCTCCTTCCTTCCCCTGCTAACTTTATGCCAAAACTTGCACCCACCTATTAGTTCCATACTTTGTCGGTTTAGGCAAAGAAGTGTTGGGAACCTAAAGCATCTTCACAGGAAAGCCAAATTACCTTGACCTCCATCTCTTAGTTTGGCTAATGTGACCCTGAGCCCTGAGTAAATCTTTTAAACTAATTTGCATCAATATTGCCCCATTTTTGGTTCTGCTGTTTGTTTTTTGTCTTGTGAATTTAATGCTACTCTTGTCCTCTGCTCTTTTGACAAGAGTTATGAGTCAAGACCAAAACTTAAGACAGTAGTCAATTGTTGAGGAGTTGCTGCAGTCTTTGGCTATTGCCACGCAGAGTCTGAATTTCCCAAACACAGTATAGATACAACAAGGGGGCTGCTGCTGATGTTGGCAGCCTGATCAGACCCTGTAGCAGTGGAAGCAGCATAATCTCGTGGAAAGAGCACTGAGTGAAGAGTCGGGAAGCTTTGGCAGGAGTTCATTCAGCCATGAAATAACATGACTATGGGCAAGTCCAGCTCTCTGAGCTCCGTTTTCCCTTCTGACATAAAATAATACTGCCCATTCTTCTCAGGATTATTATTGAAATAAAATGAGATAATAAGCCAGAGTATCTTGAAAAAGCAAATGACAGTGGCAAATATTAATTAGTACTGTTTTTTTTTAAATTCATTTAGCAAATGTCCATGCTAGGCATGAGTTATTCATATTAGTACACTAGGAGACACCTAATTGATCCATGGGTGGGATCTTTTGGGTTCTCACTGCAGAGGAGTGGTGAAGCCACAAGCTCATCCTTACAGTGTGGTCTGGGTGGCGTAGTATTTCAGCAGCCACAAAATGCTGTTAAAAAAGAAGTGGTTGTAGCCACTTCTGCCAAGGGGAGTTGTTAAAGTCATCACAACGTGGTTTTGTGGCATAGCTCTTGGAGAATATTGGGAATTTCCATACTGAAAGGGTAAGATTAAAGAGCATCTTGGGTTTAGGGATTAGCACATTTAAAAGTAGAGAGGTGTGAGTGTACATAAGGTACTTTGGATTGTGGAACATTGTATTTCCTTGTATTCAGGTCTTAGCTCTGTTAAAGTACAGTGCTTCACAGTCGAGTATGTTTCAATCTGACCTGCTCTTCTTCCCAGCTCCGATTTGCTTCATCTCAGTCAATGGCAGCTCCATCCTTTCAGATGTTTATGTCAAAGGCATGCTGGACTCCTTTATTTTTTCTATACCCCACACTGAATCTGTTAGGAAATTTCCATTTTTTCTACCTGGTAAATATGTCAAGAATCCAATCACTTCTCACCACCACCAGCAGTTCTGCCTGGAATCAAGTACCATCATCTCATGTCAGGTTTACTGCAAGACCCTCCTCCCATTCTCTCCATTTCCATCTTTGCTGCTACATCTTATCCTCAACTAGCAAACAGAGGATCCTTAGTCAAATCATGTTACTCTTAGATAGGTCTATTAGTAACCTATTCTTTTCAGAGTCAAAGCAAGATTCTTACCAAGAAATAAAAACAAAACCAAAACCCTACAAAACACTATTAGAGGTCACCCCTGCTCTCTCTGGCCTTGTCTATCCCCATGCAGCTCTGTGGCCTCCTTGCTGAGATTGGACCACATCAGCCCTGTTCCTGATGTAGCACTTTGCATTAGCTCTGTAACCCTCTCTCCCTAGACCTCTGTTCCTGTATCACCTCTTTCAAGTCTATCCTTTAACATCACCTTTTAGTAAGTTCTAGGCGGTCACCCTATTTAAATTGCAACTCCCCACACCTTCCTCTGGATTCCTCAATGCATGGCATTTAGGAGCTTGGCACCCCTGAAGTAATTATCTTGGATTGTTCACAATTTTTAGGAATTGTAGTATTTTTAATTGGAGAAATTACGAAAGGTCTGCAATAAGGGGAAATAAAAATGAACTGGATCTTTTATTTGAGGAGTGTGTGTATTTTAGAAAGAATCACCTGGGTTAAAGAAGAACTTCCTTCACATTGACTCCTGGTTTTGTTTCACAGTTCAGATTTTAAAAACTTAAATGTTGGGCTGGGGTTGTGGCTCAATGGCTGAGCACTTGCCTTGCATATGTGAGGCACTGGGGTCCAATCTTCAGTACCACATAAAAATAAATAAGCAAAACAAAGACATTAAAATTTTCTTTAAAAATTTAAACGTTATTAATTGAGCACTTAAAATGTAATGCATATTTCACTAGTCCTCTGAACAAAGAAAGCGTGCATGAAGCCACTGGGTTGTTTCTTCACAGTCTGGAGAACTGGACTGCTTGACAATCCTTGGATGCTTTTGAAAAAAGAAAAAAAGAAAATTTTAGATGAGAAAGGCATGTCAAAATTCAAAACTTTCCTTTCTTCTTCTTTTATTTCCATGTGTGGTGCTGGGGATTGAACCCAGGGCCTCACACACATTGGACAAGTGTTTCACCACTGAGCTACATCCCCAGCCTGTTTCTTCTTATTCTTGTCTTTGCCAAGTATTATGAATTCTGTCTGAAAATCAAGAAATGTCTCTATTCTTTTCTTCTGCCAGCTGAACATGAACTGAAAAATAGGTGCAAATGAAGTGAGAATGATGAGAAAGTACAAAAAATTTCAAACTCCAAGAGGAAAGGGACTCCATACAATTTAAAACATACTTATTGAACTAAAATTATTTCCATTGATATCCAGGAAAATTTCTGTGAAAACTATCCTTTTTTTTTTTTTTTTTTTTGGTATATGTGTCACAGAATACCCACAGAGGGGGGCACCTCTCTGTTGGGGCTGTCATGGTGCATAATGGTCTTGTGGCTTGATTCTGTTTGATTTTCAATTTCTCTTCCCCTTTTCCTTCTTTCTCCTCTTCTTTCCTTTTGTCCAAGGATCTCAGCATCATTTTGATTTTCAGCCTTTGTGAGTTTATGCACAAGAACATGTAACCTTTTCACAAGCCAAAAGGTCACATGCTCAAAGCTACTCCCTGGGCAGCTGGTTGGTTCACAGGGGTTTCCTCTTCATTTGAACATTAAAATGTGCACAATGTGGAAACAAAGAGTGTAAAAGTGCAATCATATGTATACTTTCATTTATGATATATAGAAATATATTTAGGCATAACTAATGAAGGGTATTTAACCAGTTACTTTTTGCCCTTCTAGCTATATTATTTAAAAACATATTTGAAGGCCACCCTGTTTTTTTTAATTGTATGTAGAAAAACTATAAATGATTTTTCATATGTAGAATAGCATAATGCTAGGACTAATTCCAGCAAAGATACTATTGATTTTATACCCTTTCTATTTCTCTGAAGTTTTTTTTTTAGTTGTAGATGGACACAATGTCTTTATTTTATTGGTTTGTATGTGGTGCTGAGGATTGAACCCAGGGCCTCACGCATACGAGGCAAGCGCTCTACCGCTGAGCTACAATCCCAGCCCTCTCTGAAGTTTTAAAATGTTTCTCTTTGTGAGTTATCTTGTCCTTTCCCTGGTTTTAGCCATCCATCACAAAGCCCATTTGTCATTAATGACCCATGACCCTTTTTTATTATACATACTTAAGAAGGTCGTGGATCTTAACTCTGTGGTAAAGGAGACATTTCATTTCCCTAATTTGTAGGTTGTGAGACCACAGGGGAATCTTAAAATTTGATTGATCGTTAATCACTCAAATAAAATGAGATATGGCAGTAAAATAGTCAACTATAAATCTAGAGTAAGATTGGATTACTCTGGTAGGAGTTCTAGGATTTGTCATTTATTTTTAAAACAATCACTTTCATTGTCAGCCAATATTTTCTTTCTAGATAAAGAATTGGCAAGATTTTTGTATTGATGGTCTTCCTATTGAGTAAAGGATTCCAAGGTTCTCATTTCTTTTTCAAAATACTTATATGTAAACAGAAAATATAGCAGAGTTCAGCTATTTTGGTTTAAGTTAGCATGGTAATCATAATAAATAAATGTCTTTCTTTTTTCCAAAGATAAACTTGATGGTACTTATAATGAGTAATCCTAATAAAAGTTTCTCCCAACCAGTGTAATTATGGCAAAGAAAAAGATTAGTCCTTGTCTCAAGAAATTTGGCTTACAGTTGAAATTTGGGGCCAAACAATACAAAATTACACTTGTTAAATATTGAGGGTTGGGGGTGTAGCTCAAAACTACTGAATCCAAAATTCTGGGGTTGTGGGGAGCTCAGCAACCTGCTCGAAACAAGCCCTGCAGGTGATTATGATGCAAGCTAAAGTTTGAGAACCATGGAACTCAAAAATTGCATTTCTTTATCAGCAAAAATGTGGGTGAGGCAATTTGTCCATTATTTGTCCAATTAGGATTGCCCGGTGGGAACACAGGGAATGTTTGCCTTCTAGGAACTCATCTAATAGAGGACAGAAGACTAGCACACCAGGAGCAATTATACCTGCCTGCATTGCTCATTAGTTGCCAGGTCATAGGGAGGAGACAACACACACTGTGGGTCTCCAGGGAAGCGAGTGTTCCCTGGGGATGGCAGTGGATGCAGAAGGCTTCCTGGAAGAAAAGGAAATGAGGATGAGTCTTGAGGTGCCCTAGCATTTGGAGGGAGACTAGAGTGGGGATTCCAGAAGAAAGGGGTATTTGTGAAGCACTACTCACTGGCTTGAATTTTGGTTAAGACTGTAGAGAAGTAGACTGGATGAGTGAAATGGACCAAATTGTGATGAACTTCTATAATCAAAAGTCAGTACTCCACAGTGCAAGGGGGAGCTGTAATAGATAACTGACATAATGAAAACACTGTTCAAGGAATGTTGAACTGCCTTATGTAAGCAGGATTCATATGTAATTTGAACATCCTACAGTATTTTACGCTTGTTGCTCTCCTCCAACAATATTTATGGGCTTTGATGTGAAGTCTGGGTTTACAAGTATTTAAAAAACAACAAATAATAAGAAAGTATTTATTTGGGGTTATGACAATAATTATGTGTTTTATTTGCTTTGTGAAATGAGGTTGGTGCCCTTTGTTCAGACCAAATGACAGATGGTCTTTATCAGTTGATGGGGAGAATATGTTAGAGCCTCCTCTGATTAACATAACTGGCCCTCCAAACCCATCATGACCTTCTCGTTTTGTAAGTGGGTGGGCTTAAGTACCACCCTGAATGAGGCTTCTGCTTAGAGAAAGAAAAATAGTATGCACTTCCTCTGGTCAGAGCAAAGTGGTCTTCCCATTTAGGCACCATTAAGTCAAATGCCATATGAACTATGAAGGCATTTGGCTAAATAATTATTGTATACAATTAAAATAATGGGGCAAAGGCATCTAAATGCGTATTCTATTTAAATTTTGTGCTCAGGACATAGCCATAATTAAGGTATATTCCCTCGTCCTCAAGTATCATCTAAAGTTTTGGGAGAAAATGACACCTACAAAGACAAGAGAATATCAGATGGAAAGTAGTTGTGTGGCTTCAGCTTATAAATGAACATGCAATTAAAAACGGGGCCATATTCCCCTCCATGTTAAGTTCTGATGACAGAGATATGCCTCTTTTTAGCCACACAGACATAATCAGCCCTGCTTCAGAGATGCCTGGAGTCATCTGCCACAACCCCTTGAAATTTCAAATTTATTCTTTAAAATAATTAATGCATAGTGTCATCCTGGTGTGGTACATAATTTAAAAATTTCTTCCTCATAAATAAAACAGCATTTTAAACCAGATGCTCTATATGCCATAGAACAGGGATTATAGAGGAATGAGAGAGCACAGAGCTTTGCTTTCCTCAGCCTTGTCAAGGGATATTGAAGCTCTGCTTATTCATCCACTTCTCCCTGATGTCTAAACTACTCTCCTCCAATTCCTGTTCATGACGCACCTAGACAGTGTGCAGTGTTGACAGTTTATTTAACCTACCATAGTAATAAGAATGCCACATCATTTGCCAATATAGTTAGTAGAGCCAAACAGGCCAACATGACAATTCTGTATACTTGGGTAATTGCTCTTTTGTATTTTATTCTATAATGTTGAGTTTGGCTCTATTAGAGGGAGAATATATGCCTTAATTGTATGTAAGAATTATAAAAACAAAGACTATTACTTGAGGCAACAACCTTGATGGGACACATTTCTAGATTAATTGACAGATTCACATAATAGACTGTGAGGAAATGGGCATGCTATCAGCTTGGATCCCCAAACCTTCCCAAACCCACAATACACCTGCTGATTTAAAACACTGAATATATGCACATATGTCCTTCTCCCAGGATCAGATGTTCATTCTCAGAGTAGTAGGAGAGGAATTTGGGTGTTTCGAATTGTGTAAGAGTCTCAGTCTCCAAATTTAAAGGAAAACAATAATCTGCAATGAATTTGGAAATATATATGAAATAAACATTGATAACATGAAACTTTATCTTTTAATGGGTTCACTTGTCGGAGTTACTCTCTTCCAAAAACATAATTTTTCTTGTATTCTTTTTTTTGGGTACTGGAGATTGAACTCAGGGGCACTCAACCACTGAGCCACATCCCCAGCCCTATTTTTGTGTTTTATGTAGAGACAGGGTCTCACTGAGTTGCTTAGCACCTCGCCATTGCTGAATTGCTGAGGCTGGCTTTGAACTCATGATTCTCCTGTCTCAGCCTCCCAAAGTGCTGGGATTATAGGCTTGCGCCACCGTGCCCAGCTTGTATTCTTATTAATATTCTGTCATAGTGATTCTTAACCTTTTGGGTCATGAGTATTTTTGTAATCTAATAAAGGCAGTAGTACCTCACTCCAGAAAATTGCTCAAATGCACATGCTTGTAAAAATCTTCTATGAAATTGAGACAGGGGAGCAGTGGCTCATGGATTTCACCAGATCCCACTGTCCTTAAGTAGTCACTGAATGTAATGAATTGATTTATCATCTTTGCACTAGCTCTGTACCATCCTTGAGAGAATGGAGAAAAGGGTCATACAGATCATTTAGGAACCCTGATTGGAAAATGAGTTAAACAAAAGTAGCATACTAATGTAGTATATATGCAAAATTTATAGTCATATTGCTGATCAAAAATAATATAGAAATTTTGGATTTAATAATCTTATAAGTCTCAAAGAAGAATCAGTTTTCCATAATGTCCTTTTTCCTCTAATATTTTCATGTTGTAATAAATCATGTTCATTTTCACCAAGATGACTGTTTTCTCAGGCACCTTTATGAATTATGCATGCTACCTATAGATAATATTATCTACATTCAATTTTTAACATCAAGAATGATAGTTTAAATCCAATTGAAAAAAGATCTGAAGTTCAAAAATGATGTATTTTAACCTACTGAAGGCCCCTTTTTGCTTCCACATATCTTTATTTTCTTTCCTGACAGGTGACATATCCTTTTATTCAAGTGATTAGCGAATGCACTGTAACTGGTAGTTTGAGAAGTCAACTGAATGTCTGACTGACTTTTTCTCCCTGGGGCTTCTCAGAAGCCACAGCACAATCAGTTTTTCCAATACCTCATCTTTCTTAATGGTCAGAATGGCCACCATCTTGGTTATTTCACAGGGAAGGCCATGTGGAGCCAGAGCAGCAGATTCTAGCTCATTCCCTTCTCACCAGCTCCCTTTGATGGTCTGTTCCTGGTAGGAAACCTGATATGTTCTCACCCCAGTCAGTCAGCACCAGGCTAAATCTGGGACCTGAGATTTGTGGCTGTGACCGGGTGAGGTTGCTTTTCTTTTAGATGAGTACATTAACCCAGGGTTAACAGCAGCATGTATGATTGACAGTCAGAACAAGTGTCCTGGGGCACTGGGTAGCCTGTGGTGTGGCTACTGTCCTCCTGGATGGAAGGCAGAAGCACATGGCGAAGAGGTGGTGACAGTAGTATATTTAGATGTGAACTTGTCACTGTGATCAGTAGTACAAAACTTTAAGATCAACTTCCAGAAAAGAAATTTCTGTTCTCTGATGTCAACATATCAATTTTCTGGCTTCTCTGTAGCTATATGTTTCACTCTCTGATCTTTTCCTGCTCTAGCCTGGTAAGAGAACCCAGGCTGTAGCTCTCTCTCCTCCAGCAGCAGCCCCTGAGCATATAACTCACATTCTTGGTGAGGACTCAGAGCAATAGAAAAAAGGTCAGATTCTGTTTAAGAAGGACATGAAGTATAACGTGTGTTACCAAGATCACCACCAAAATTAAGTTCTGGTCTCAAAGTGATAAATCTGTTATCTGGAATATGGACTCTAAGGCAACAGCTGAGGAGCCACTTGATTTTGTTTTGGAGCCTCATCAATCAAACTGATCCTGTTGATGCCTCAGAATTCTAACTTAAAGCAAGCCCAAAGCATATGGTCACATTTGAAATTACCTTTTACTTTTACCCCACCATTCATTCATAATTTTCTCACTTTCATGTCTGCAGTCTCCTTTTCTCTTGGACTCAGGTGATTTAACTCCTTTGCTAAGAGATCCCTGCTGAGAGTTGTGCTCCTGCATCAGCCTCCTTTCCTTCCCACCGCCACCTCAGCCCTTTCTCCTGGAGCCTTCTCTTTCTTCTCACCTCTCATCTTAGGTTTTCATTTATTTTCATTTACTTCCTTCTTGGAATCACTGTAAGTTTATCTTCTTAGCTACTCTGACCTTTGTGATATGTATGTACTTAGTTATTTCATACATACAAAAAGATTGGGAATGACAGAATAAGTGTTACCATCCTCTCTGCTCAACCTGAGAGGCAGAACATCACCAATACATTTAAAGTCCTGTGCCAAGCTGTGTCCTGCACTCTCCTCTAGGGTGATAACACAGTCTCATACTGTTTCACATGTTCTGAATGCCCTGGGCAGGAGGAAGATGCTCTCTCTGTATTCAGCCTGCCCAGCACCATCTTCTTGACTGCTGGGGCTGAGGCTGGGAGTGAAGCACAAGGAGCTAAGGAGAGAGCACCAGACAGGGTGGAGGTGGGAGGGGAGCAGAGAGAGTAGCTCTTTTACCACAGAACATGCTAAATTGCTTATTTGAGAATTCTGTCTTTGTTCCATTATCACATCTAGTCTCTTTTATGTGTTTGAATAGGAAAATATTGTTCTGTGTTCTGTGAACTTTTATTAAGCACCTTGTGCATGCCTGGCACTGTGCTTAAGAGGAATTTCTTTATAGGGATGCAGATTCACCTGTATCCCCATGTCCCTACTGCCTTTTTCTTTTGCACTGAGAAACTCCATTGTACTTTAAAATGCAAAGATGCTCTGTGTCTTTCAGGTGGTGTATTTTATATTCTCTGCTTCTCAGTATGTTTGACAGATTTCACATGCCCAGAAAATCTTGGATTGGTAGGATACAGACCTTAGCTAGACCCCAGCCCGGCCCCTTACTTGGCAAACTTATACAAGTTACTTAATTTCTTTGAGCCTTGTTTTTTTTTTTTTCTAACATGTGAAAGTGAGGATATTAATAGTACCATTTCCCAAAGTCATTTGTGAAATGAGATAATACATGTAAAGTACTTACTGCAGTGTCTGGCATACAGAACTAAATAAATGTTAGCTTTGGTAAACATAGCATTTAACATTAAATCATTATGTAATTTATTTGAAACATTTATTTTAGGATGGAATATGGGTTTTTAAGGCCATGTGACTGGTATTTAGCTCAGAAAAGAGAGGCCTAGAAACAGGCTGTGCCCTAAACACTTGGTGGTGGCTGTTGGAGGAGGTGTCGTTCATGAAATGTCATGTTGCTGTGCAGGAGAGGTTGGAATCTCTACTTCCCAGATTCTTCCTCCTGGTTCACTGTTCGTGGCATGTCATAAACGTACCTCCATTTGTACAGAAAGACCTGCCACCGTTCTGTTAGTGAAATCTCTTGCCTGCCTGCTAGACAGAATGTGATTAAGTACGTTGTTAATCTCCACAGGGTGGGTTAGGAGACTCTGTACACTCCTAAGATCCTAATAATAGCGAAAACCACAGAGTTCTTGAAATTAGCTGTGCAGATTGGTCAGAAAAGCAGGATGATTGAAGAGGAAAGTGATTTCCTTTGGCAGTGGTTACTACTCTATTGATTTTCTGTGAGTCCTGGATTGAACAGCTTCAGTTCCCTGTCTAGAGGACAGGGGAAGTGTCGCCTGCCTCTCTTATTTAACAAACAGAGAACCAAGGTCATGTTGCATTTACACTTGTGCACTGCTTTTTTTCCTTCAAGTAATTTTATTACTAAGATGACCGCCGTGGTGCTGATGGTGACACCTACTTCATGACTAATTATTTTCCTTCTAACAAATCCTTTCACATTCTTTATCTCAGTTCACCTTCAGAAAACCTGGTGTTTATAGGTTTTAATCACATTTCTCATTAAGGGAGGTTTTGATTTTTTCTAATAAATGTGTTCTTTCCATAAATGAAAATAAATGTATTCTTTCCATAAATGTGTTCTTTCTATACTAATTATAAAGGATCTATGAACGATTTAAAGTTCACTGGGCAGATGATGGCAAAATTATTTTCTACATACTTCCTTGCAATTTCTGTTGTTGATTGATAAATATATGCTTACAGCATTGGAAGTTTTATCAGAAAATTAGGTAATTTTTTCAAATTCTTAAAAAACTAATATTTGTGTACTCTAAATAAAATTACAATGGTGTAATTATCAGTATTTAAATATATGAGGATGAGACATGCAAACATTCATAAATGACATTTGCTATCATAGGGAATACCTCAACATGATATATCAAAGGTGAGTGTTGCAATTTAAACCAGAACATGTTAACATGTAGTTTGACTAATTTCTTTCATAATGCTTTCAGCCTGTTTCACTCTATCTAACACATGATCATTCTTTTATATTGTTTTTGTGCATATTTTGTATATATACACAGTCTTTTTTCCCAAGCATTTACCATAATGTGAGCTTACAGACATAATGAATTCTTCTTCACTGGCTGTGTAGGGTTGCTTTTCCATGTATGCTATTTTGGGGTGTGTGAGGGCCTAGAGTTAGAGCTTTTGTTTTCCAGCATTTGTGGTTTCATTAACCTTTAATTGACCAGCACTTCTTTTTCTATCAATATGCTTTTGCTTTATTAAAGAGATATTTACCATGAATATTTTCTTCCCATTCTACTTCTTTCTATCTTGCATGTGCATGCATGTGCACGCACACACACACACACACATAAGTTCTGAAAGATATTTCCTCAGAGAGCTCTGGGTTGGTGTCATGCAATGGAAAAAATGTAAGACCCTTGAGGGACAAGGATTGTCTTTGAAATGAGAATCCCAGGTGAGCTCCCCTTCCTCTGTGTCTTATGACTGTTTAATCAGAATCATACTTAATATGCATCTTAAAGTACTCTGCAAAATTCATACATGAAAGATTGCCCAGTGAGCTTAGACAGGAAGAGCAATGTTGCATGGAACATGCAGTTTAAATCTATTCTGGATTTTGGACATTCAAAGCTAAAAATCTCTGGCAAGTAGGTAAGCAAGAAA
The DNA here is from genome assembly GCA_004024805.1 of Geosciurus inauris. NCBI lineage: Eukaryota > Metazoa > Chordata > Mammalia > Rodentia > Sciuridae > Geosciurus > Geosciurus inauris. The sequence continues at coordinate 36,737 of PVHX01006646.1, read as the reverse complement.
ATAAAGAAAAATGAAACAGCATAAATCATGTGTCTTCCTTGATATGTGGAAAATATGTTTAGAGGAGGAAGATATATAGGAGAAAATTATGAAAGTGAGCTGGGCAGAATAATGATGAGAAGAAGCTAATTGGAGATTATCTGAAGATAAAACGGCTGCAGTACCCCCTCTGGGGAAATTAACTGGCAGATGAGAGTCATATTGCAGGAACACAATGACCAATGTTATCTTTTAAGAACAGTTATGGGATGAGGGAAGTTCTTAAAAGAAAAGATGAAGTGAGGACTCTGAGAAGAATAAAAGGAAATCCATATGATAAGCACTAACCAGGGTAGCTACCCTCCAATTTTTTTGGTGAAACTAAGTTTAGATATAATGTGTTAGTGCTTCTCATTATCTAAAGGACTAGGAGCTGTCTTGAGGGGAGGGGTTATGGGTAGCCAAGAATCACCTCTGAAAAACTCTCAAAGTAAGTTTTTAAATTCAGACCCATTTTTTCCTATCTTTGTTTGCCACAAAGTTATTTGGCTTGATTACTTGTGTCATATTCAAAAGTCCCTATGCTAAAGGTCAAATAAAGTTCCATCCTGGAAAACAAACCACAGAAAACCCTATGTGGTTATATGGTTATATTAAAATATTGAAGTCGAATTAATCACTTTCTAATCCATCAATTAAGTATTAGTTTCCATCATAACTTCAGAATGAGAGTACAGTGTAATTTCTACCACCTGCATGTGCTCAGTAAGTATTGCATGTGGGTGGACATTTATATACCAGTATGTACTAGGCAAATGTCTCCCCTCCCAGCCAGTGTGTGGTCAGTCCAGTGCTGCTCTTATGGGTCAGGCCGTGGTGCTGCTGACTTCAAGATGAAATGCCATCACTTGTCCCAGGTATTACCATGTTCTTCTCTAAAGCATTTGTCCAAGGATCCTGGCAGCCATTGGTTTCCCTGGAGATACTTACCTGTATGTATTATGTGAGTGAACTTGTCCGTCTTCTTAAAATCTGCTTTGATAGTTTGTTCTTCATGGACACACAGGCATCTTTTGTTTAGTGAGAGAATCTCTACTTCAGAAATAAAAGTTAGCATGTTCTTTTACACTGACCTTCAACTGTGGAAAAGACTAAAGATGCAGATTGGTAGCAGCCACAGCTCTCAAGGAATTAGGTGGTCACAGCTTTCCTAGTTACCTAGTGGTCTTTCTTGTTCTGTGTGTCACAGGTGCAGCTTTGGTAAACTCTACATGACAGCAAAGGGGTTTCCTAATTTTTTTTTTTGTACCAGGAATTGAACTCAGGGACACTCGACCCCTGAGCTACATCCCCAGCCCTATTTTGTGTTTTATGCAGAGACAGGGTCTCACTGAGTTGCTTAATGCGTCACCATTGCTGAGGCTGGCTTTGAACTCGTGATCCTCCTGTCTCAGCCTCTCAAGTGCTGGGGTTACAGGTGTGCGCCACCGCGCCCAGCTGGGGTTTCCTAATTTGATTACTGTGCTGAAATAAGCAGGATCCCTTTGGCCCAATATTAGTGATAGAAACTTTTGGTGCTAAAAGTCTAAACAACTAAAAAAGTCATTGTCATATGACATTGAGAATTGTTGCCACTTTGTGTGTATATTCTTGGACAGTCACAACATCTTAAAGCTGCTATAATATTAGAAAGACAGGTAGCAAGTGACTGTCAGTCCATGGTATTGAACAGGTAAGCACAACAGTGGCACTCTATTTTTGTTAAAGAAGAAAACAGAGGAGGCATCTGCCTTGTGTGCAGAGATCTAGGGGTTGAGTTCTGAACATTCAAGTTAAAAAAAAGTCTATAGGAGATTAAGATATGAGTTCCCAATTGAATTGCTAGAATATTTACCTCAGTCATCAGAAAATTGTTTCTTTTCTCCTTAGAAATTATAATAAGCTATTTCTGACTACTAAAGAATACTTAGAAGTACCAGCATTAGCTGAAGGAGTTGTAAGATCTAAATTATGTTGGAAATGCAAAAAAACAGGAGGAATTCAATTAGTCTTTGAAAATTGAAAATTTAGAAATAAATGGCCAATGACAACAATAGCAGCATTTCAAGAGTGATGTTTCAAACTTAGGAGTTTCTGACAAATGTGTTTTTATAAGATTGTCAGTTAATTACTCAGGGAAATGAATATCCTGGAGCTGAATTGGGACAGAACTATTGTAAGGCAAGACTTCTGTCAGTGGTTCATAAAGGTAGGTTGTTAGATGCCAGAGCTGGACAGGTCCAGGAGAAGCCTTCCTCGATTATGAATGGCAATAGTAACTAATGGGATGTGCAAACTGCTCCGCAGAGATGAAAATTTCATTCCAGTTCTCTTTTGCCTTTGCTGGCTTCATTCTGCTTCATTGGAGGAAGTTCCATGCCTTCAACTACATGGACATAAAATTCAAATCTTGTAAAGCATATTATAAAAGCTCAGGATTTTCCTTGGATTATTAATTTGTCTAGTTACAGAAGACTTTTGTATTAATGTTTCTTTCTCAAGTAGTAAGAAATTGGATGTAAAATGAAAGGAAAAAAAACCCTCCATGCTTGCCTTCTGGTCAGAACATGTGGCCTGCTGCCATAGAAACCTCTCTGATGTCAGAAATGATGACAAAGCATAGTTCTAATAAAGCAGGTTCCTTTGCCACATGCCTGCGATTTAATCTTTCCTTCTTTTTCCCCATGAGGCAATTCTGTCTAGCATTGTCAACCATGTCAACTTTACTAGAATGTCTCAAAACATCTGTAAAATACTGATTAAAACAGACACCATGGTACTATAAAAGAAATGCACTGGCTGTCTGCATCTCTACCCTACTCCTGGAATTGCATTTGCGGCTTTATTTAAAGCCATTGTGGCACTCAGATCTCCTGTAGTTATATTTTTGCTGAATGGAGATGGATATCTGGATCACACTGGTGTAGAGGGATGGGCAGCTGGCCCTGTTATGTCATGAAAAAGTCATTCTTCTAAGATGGAGAAAACAAATAAAATGATTCTGAAATGTTTGTGGGATCTCTCAAAGGAAAAGGAAACTTCATGTCAGAAATACAGCCAAAGAGGCCACTATAAAAAAAACAATTGAGGGTAAAAAAAGAAAACCACATATGAGGAACTGGATGGAAGCCACAGAGCCCTCTCATCTCCTGTTTATAGGTATGAAATAGAAGGTTGGGCAGCCACTTAACTAAGAAGCATTTATTATATGTTTTTATCATGCCTCTTTCCTGCCTTGTGCATTTCTATTAAAGCAGGTCTGTGATTCCTTTTGATGTTTCAGGGAGTCATTAAATAATATTCCTGTCCTCCCTCCCAAGTTTACAAGAATTGAGAAATGGCATACAAAAATAAGATCAAGGGAAAAAAAGAGAAACGTCAGCTTTATTACTGTTAAAGTCAGCTAGTGAAGTGGTGCATGGCCAAAAAGGGGTCCCTAGTACTTCTCCCTCCTTTAGATCTTGTCATCCTTGTGATCCTGCTATAGGCTGCTGCTCATAGAGGCAGAACAAGTTCAGGAAGTTACCCTCTTCATCAATTGGCAGTCACAAGGGAAAGGCCAGGAGACTCGTGGTTTGGAAGACTCAGTTTCTTCTCCCAAATTCTCCAAGCTGATGGTTCACAGGCATGATGGAAGAAGGGATGGGGGGAAGCTGGGCTGTTTTATATGCTACTTCAGTCTCCTGAGAAATGGAGCAGATAAGTAATTTCTTCTATGGGAATATGAAGAGTGGGGAATGTCCTTCTGCTGTTTCCACAGCCCTCTGCTAAGACCCTGGACTGTGTTGCTGCTCCCAACCAAGCCTGTCTGCTTGGCAGGGCAGTCCTTATGCCTCTCCCCCATTTCTTCTTAACCACTGCTGTTGGGATACCAGCCTGTCTGTGATGACTGTTCCCCAGCGAGCACCCTTCAGCAGTCTTTGCTTTTCCCTCTTCCAGTTTAAAGCCCATCTACCTGAGCAATCTGCTCTGGGTGGAATCTGATAATTTACTTCTCTGTGGAATGCCTTCATATTTATTGTGTACCCTATACAAAGAGAACTATAAAATGGTTACCATTTTCTAAACCTCTAGGAGGATTATCCCCTTTTCACTTACTGTTACAAGTGTAGCTATTTCACCTCCTGGGTTAGCTTGTAAGATTGTTGTGGACAGGATGGGTTTCTTACATACCTCTTTTGCACCATTTCTCAGGGTTAGTCAAATGTGGTGTTCGTGTGGAGAGTGAAGGAAGGGGTTTTAGCCTGCTTTCTCTGGGAAACAGAGCCTCTGGCAAAACTCAGATAAGTTGTTATAATTTCAGAACAGCAATTGTAGGGAAGTGGGGTGAGGAGCAAGAAAAATACAAGATGGTGTGTTACTATGGTTGTTTATGGCTTCTCAGGAAAACATGGCTAGTTGCCCTGTGATACACATTGTCTTGCAGACAGATCTTTGAAACCCCCAGACCTCATAAGGGCCTTTCACAGGAAGAAAAGGCAAGGTGTTTTTATCTTCTAGTTCTTTCTGCCTCTCATTGGATTTTAAGTTCCATTTCCAGGTTGTGTTACTGAGCTGTTATGGCCAGCCTTTGGAAAAGCCAGATCCTATACTTCACAGCACAGTGGCCCATTGGAATCTAGAAATGGTAGAGAACCCAGAGTCTCCACAGTAACAGTTATGTTGGGCTAGAGTGCCAGAGCTGCAGCAGTTCCCACCATAATGGGCATGACAGAGGCTGAGCCATCACCCCCACCCTGGGAGGCTGATTCAACTTTACATAAAGCAAACAGCTAAAGGAACAGTGTGGGAAGGTACAGAAAAATCTAAGAAAGCACATAAATTGGGTCCAATACAGCACCCATTAAATTGATATTGGCTGGACAACTGAGTATAATAAATGTTTAATCAACCTTTTTGACTTCTGTTGGTTAATTGCCTCCTATTTTTCTAAAGGATGATTCAAAAGCCAATTCAGACTAAACACATATCTGTTGAGGGATCAGAGTGAAGAGAGAGAGTATGAAATAGAGGTAATTAATCCAAGAAGGGCTCCTGGAGGGTGTGAGGTTTGAAGTGTGTTTTGAAGGCTATAATGGCAAGAATTTGTAAGGAATGAATAGTTGTCTACAAAGGTCTCACAGAATCTTCAGAGTCTGAGCAAAGCGCCAGGTTTTAGGATATACTTTATACATCTGTGGTACCGTAGCCTCATTGGTTTTTGTAAGAACAAATCCAGGAAGAATAATCTAGAAAATTGCTATTGATATTTGGCAAAATCCAAAGTTATCTTTGGAGATTGAAAAATTAAAATAGATGGCATGTTTGACTGCGGCTGTACCTCAGTGTTAGAGTGCTTGCCTAACCTAATAAGGCCCTCGGTTCAATCCCCAGTACCACAAAAATAATACAAATTTAAAATTAAAAAATGATGGCATGTAGAGTTGGCAAAGAGGTGGATAAATAATTTTCCTGTGCATTCATAGTGTATAAATTATCAAAGTCTTTAGAAGTCAATTGTATTTTTAATGAAGATTTGAAATGCAAAAACGTTATTGAGAAATTTCATTTTGGGTATCTAGGTATACAAAAATACATTTACAAGAGTGTTCATTGCAGCTTTGTTTCTAGTAGTGAAAATAAGTTCAGCTTAAATATCTATGCACAGTGGAGTAGATAGCAAACTGAAGTACATCTCTGCTATGTGAATTGCAAAAGATATAAGGCCATTTGAACAATCTTAAGAAAGGTTGTCACACTAAAAAGATAGGTTGTGAAAGAGCTTAGAGCATGAACCTAGTTTTATAAGAAACAACAAAGAGCATAACTTAAAACAATTCTCAGTCTAAGGGTAAGGATATGAAAGGACCTTTTCTTTTTTGTTCTGTGAGCTACTGCATTTATTCACTTGTCTAAATTAGAGGGGGGGAAAAACCCTAAAAGTATCATTCTTTAAATAAGAACCAAAATTTATCTCCCAAGAAGGCCAGATAAAAAATTTATATTAGTCCCTAAGGGGGTAGGTGGATAAAAAGATAATCCTCGGGGGATGCCATGGGTAGTTGTGTATCAGTGACATTTCACAGAACATTTAGGATGAAGAATTTTTTTTTTTTATGAATTGGGGAAAAAAACGCCAACTGAAGTAATGAAAAGTTGGGAAAAGTATCAAAACTTAAAGTATAATTCAATTCATTGTGGAAAGAAAACGTTTTTCAATACGGTAATATTGAAAATGGGACAAATTTTTATTTTATATGCACATTAACAAATGTGGACAATATGAAAGATTTTATAATACCAGTTGTCACAAGGATACATTGCAAACAAGGCATTTTTTTTGTTTACTTGATCTTAAATGCTGATCCCTGGTAGAACTAGTATACAAAAAAATCAGTTTCAAGGATTTGAACCATTTGATCCAGTGCAGGATCCCTTTTTCTGCTGTCCTTTACGTAGCTTCTCCTTCTGCACTCTCTGCAATAGGGCACTCAGCTCGTCAGGAGGTGGCCAATTTTGTCATTGGACAGCTCTGCTTGTAACAAAGTTCTTAGAACCCTATTAAAGTAAGATCTACCTTGGAGAAGAATTACCTCTAATACACATTAGAATGAGCTTTAAAAATTGATCAAGGCTCAGTCTCCAGTGCAGACCAATTAAGTACCTGGGAATGAGATCCAAGCATCAGCCTGTTTCTGAGAAGGCCCCAGGGAGTTTCATGTATAGTGAGGATCACCAGCTATGTACTCCCGGAAACCCATCAAAATTTTAAAGAGTACTCTCATGTTTCACCATCATCTCTTCTCCAAGAATATAATATACTAATCTTCATAGGAAATGACTTATAATGTTTTTAAGGTCTGTATGATGAGTATCAATTCATACTGAAATCACTATAACAGTACATTTCTTAATAAGAAATTTGGTGAAATACAGTCACAGTGGCTACAATTATTGCAAGAAAACAGAGCAAAATCTCATCAAGGAAGACTTAGTATGTCTTATATTTTTCTATCTGAGAGTCTCCTGTGTCAGGACCCTGTGTGCCCAGTAGGTTCTTTTGGTCCTGCCTTGTTATTTTAATGGTTTTGTAATGATTTCAAAACAAACTCAAAGCAGTAGCAGAAATAAGTCAAAGGTGAGACAAATACCTGGCCTGATTAGGAGAAATCATTCATTCAAACATAACCTTTCAAAAAGAAAATTATAATGTGTAAAATATAGCAATCTATGCACATTATTTTATCTTTAACAACCTATGTGTATTATTTTATCAGCAAGTTAAGGTAAAAATAGCCTGGTGTTCACAGTTCTTACTGAGTTTGAGGGTTTTGTTTTGCCTGAGGCAGTTTTATTATAGTTGAAATTCTCACCACTGAAATGAATCTCTTATAGGCCACTAACAAGGTGTTCAAACTACTAGAACAACGTGTGTGAGTGTGGCAGGTCAGGGCAGAAAAACCAAACCAAACCAAACCCCCAGGTTCCTAGACCCCTGAGCTGAGATGAGGATGGTGTTACCCATCCTCAAGCCTGGTGCCTAAAGACTGGGGCAATCTGAGAAATGGCATCAAGAGTGAAAATGGAGTTGAAGAGTGACTCCCACACGGATGTAAATAAACTCCACATGGAGGCCAGCAGGGGTGTCAGATCAGGTGGGGAGGCTTGGGGAGGAAGTCAGGAGGAGCCCTCGTTTTAGTACAAGAGTGTGGTTATCACAGGCTGTTCCGGCTGTTCCGCAGGAGATAGCTATTCAACATACTGAGCTGGTTATTGAGAGTAAGTTGGCCTTTCTCTTTTTCCTATAAGGGATATAAAATATTTCAGCTTCATGTTACCTCTTTTTAGCTAAAGCAGTGGTGGTGGCCAGTGGTCAGGAAATTATATCTTTTTGCATTTTACATTTTTCTTAATACTCTGTCCACATTACCCCTAACTGCCTGGCCTCCACGCTCTGTCCAAGGAGGGTCTTGTTCTGCCCGGGTGGTCTGCAGCATCTCAGCAGCCTTCTTGGCAGGCGTTTGGTATCTTGCCTCACTGCAGGCAGCTCTCAGAGCTGGTGACACTTTTCCTTCCCTAACTCCAGAGTGCTGCATCCTTCTAATTTCATCTTGCAGTGCCTTGTAGAGATGGGGGGTGGGGGGAGACAAGGAATTGAGAAAGATCCTGGCTGTGACACAGTTCTGTCCCTCACAGTCATTTGAATGACCTCAAGGAAAGTGTTTCCTCCCGAGTGAGGGTCGCTCCATTTCTTTTTCTTCTAATTCCTTTGAGAGAGGGCTCAGCTGGATGAGGAATGAAACGCTATGCTTCATGGCCCCTTTCCAGCTGGGTGCAGTTCCAAACTACTCTCCATGCCAACACCAATTATGTTCAGGATTTCTTATTAATAACAGAGTAAAGACGTGAGCTAATATTGAATATTAATTTTTTTTAATATAAAAGCTTGGCTATTTTATTGTGGATGTGAAGCTGTCTTGGTGTTGGTCTATGAAGACTCTGGCATGGAGCTTCACCTGTCAGAAGGTGAGGTGCCCTTTGGCAGGAAGCTTCTAATTTTCTGGGACAGCGTTTCCCACATTGTTGCTAAAAAGCCTCTGCCCAGCTTATTGGCTTGGCAAATAAAGCAAAACCTCCCGGATTTAAATGGCTCTCGTAGAGAATCTGTGATTGTCCAATGGGGCCATAATAGTTTTATTTTTACATTTTCTCTATAGTTTTCCTAGATAAATCAATATTTAAACTTCTATGAATTTAATTTAAACTCAAGGGAATGTTGGGCTCTTAAAAAGTGTCAGTCAGTTCCATACATATGCATGATCTCTGCACTGCCTAGCCTACTACCTCGTATATGATGGGCTTCTATAAATTTTATTAATGAATTACTAGAATTGATTGAAGCAAGCTTCTAAATACGTTGGCTGAGTAGCATTTTTTAAAAAGTGCTATTGTTTTTACTTGAAAATGATAAAATAAAAATTTCCTTGTCAATTTTATATCAATCCCATTGATTTATCAATTTAAGGTTGGGAAGAATCATGTGGTTTATGGCTTCCTGTAAAAAACTACCGCGGGAGTGCCACCCAAAAGTGATGAAAGAATTGCTATTGTGGGTTCTGGGCATCTGGAGATTTTATTTTTTTAACAGCTTTATTGAGGTATAATTAACACACAACAAGCTGCACATACTTAAAAGACAATTTGTAAGTTTTAACATATGTAGCCACCTGTGAAGCCATCATCACCATCAAGACACTGAACATCATCCGCGGTTTTAGAACCTGCTCAGGCGATCCTAAGCCAGAGAGACTGAGAACCACAGAAACAGAGCCTAAAAATCATAAGGTAGTTAAATGTATGACTTGTAACTGTTCTTCCCATCCAGATGGTCAGACTTGTCCAACTCCAGAAATGCAGCAAATGGTGAGTGCAAGGTTGCCTCTGAGCAAGGAGAACCAAGTGGGCACTGGTGCTGGCTCTGCTCTGGGCAGACTGAAGTCCTCTCCATTCCACAGGCCACCAACCCAGATGAGGGAAATGACACTTTAGAGTAGAATAATATACCACATATCAATTATGTAACAATTTTACTGGCTGATTTTTAGCCAGTGCTACTAAAATAGTGTATCTTTAGCAAATGATATAAAAAGAGTCAGTACAATAAATGTTAATGTTCAATATTAGAGCAATTGATTAAATAGATTCAATTTCTTTTAAAAAATTTTTTTTTGTAGTTAGAGAGGACAGAATGCCTTTATTTGCTTATTTGTATGTGGTGCTTAGGATCAAACCCAGTGCCTCACGCATGCCAGGCAAGTGCTCTGCCACTGAGCTACAGCCCCAGCCTAGATGCAATTTCTTTATATGGTGAAATATTTTGCAGACACTAAAACTGACTTTATGATAGCTAATGAGTTGAGGGAATTTTTTATTGTGTATTGTTAAGTAAAAAAAAATCATCAGGTTGTTAAATCAGTGTGTGCTGAAGGATACCACTTCTATTTTGAAAAAAAAAAAGGTATAAGGCTAACATTAAAAATCTTTAATAAAAGAAATTTAAGCTGGGCGTAGTGGTGCATACCTGTAATCTCAGTGACTCGGAAGGCTGAGGCAGAAGGATCTCAAATTAGAGGGCAGCCTCAGCAACTTAGCAAGACCCTATCTAAAAATTTTAAAAAGTAGTAAGAAGAAGAAAAGAATGGGGATGTAACTTAGTGGTAAAGCACCCTTGGGTTCACTCCCCACTAACAATAAATAAACAAATAGATAAAGTAATTAATTTAAAAATAAGTATACAGGTACATTCACATAGGCAAAATAAAAGATGTGGAACACACACAATAACATTAACAATTATTATTTTCAGGGGTGGAAGAAAATACTTCCATTAAAAAATTTCTGTATGTTTCTTATTTGAGAAATAAAAATACTTCTTTAATCAGAAACAATAAATGTCATTAAAAATCAATTGCAAAATTCTCCAAGTAAAAATAAGATCCTGTCTAAATCAATCCAGTCAAAATGATGGAAGAATATAAAAATCATTAGCATTCTAGCTTCAAACTAGTGTACGTTACCCAGTAGTCATTCACTAAATGTTTCTTGAGCGATTTAAATAAATGACTGGAGTTAAGTAAAATAAACAAACCCCCTGCTCAACTTGGAACTGTTTCAGTTGCTTTTTTTCCCTTCAGAGTTGTCAAAGCAAATTTGTTTTGTTTATTCTATTAAACTCAAGTACGAGGTTGCAAGGCATTTGTATTACTGTTGAAGTGTGTTGGCATTTCATTTCATTTTGACTGACTTCAACTGTTTTTTGGTAAGAAGATTGGGCAATATGCAAATAAGCAGGTTTCTGCTTATGGGCTGGTGTATTAGTTCTTGCCCATTTCAGAAAGCCTCCAATCTGAAAAGTGTTCTCTCCAACAGGGAGAAGACATAAAATGAGTCCATGCATCCCTTATGATCTTGAAATAGTTTATATTTTTATGATGTGCATGACAGCACAGTAGGAACTCCCTAAGTCCCTGTGTGTGTCCCTTATTCCCAACCCTCTGCACTATGCCTTGGCTCTGTTCTCTACTTTTGGCAACTTGGAACTTCACTCTTTCTGTTTCTTCTTATTGCGTCTGTCTTCTCAGCCTACAAATGTGCTTAGATCTCCTTTGGCCTAAAATCACTTTTCATCTCTGCTGCTTCCTAGAGTTACCATTCTATTTCTCCCTTTTTTCAGCTGCCAGTGTTTTCCTGAAGCTGTCAGTATTTACTGCCTGATTCTGGCTGAAAGTACTTTGTCCTTCTCTGGACTACCCAAGCACTGTGTTCGAGTCAGTCACACTCTTAACTCTCTTCTCCCAATACTAGACCAGGCCTATTCCTGTTTTTGACATTTCTCCCTCTGTCTCTGGATTCCTAGGAACACAGCAGTCCCTGCAGGCACTTATTCATGAGACCTGAGAGAGTCTCTTAATTCAAGAATATGCAAAGTTTTGTCGAGATTCCTGGCTTTGTCCTGGAACACATTTCCATTGAGTGTACTATTTTTTGCATATACCTTGCATCTAAAGTTAGCAGCCTTTCCAACCTTAACCAGAATTTTCTCTTTCACCTAGTGACTTTCCCTCCTTGCAAAGTTTTTGTTTTTGTGTTTTCTTATTGAATTACTTCAGTAGAATTATATAAGGCCATGCCCCAGCATAGAGCCAAACCGACCTGGTTCAAAGGCAGTCTGTTAAATGGACAAGTTCTGACTTTGGGATGTTTTACTAGACTTGTAACCACATATAAAATAGGCAAATAAAAACTATTAAAACTCTAAAAAATAAAATAATCATCATAGTATCCATTTTATGGTATTATTGTGAGGATTTAAAGAGTTATCATTCGGGGAGCCCTTAGCCCTGTGTCTGGACTATAAAGGTTGCTTTCTGAATGCTGGAGCACTTCCTTTCTCCCTGACTCCCTTCTTCAGACATGCTCAGAGCCTCAGAGCAAGGAAGCTGACTGAAGTGTGAGTGCCCAAGCAGTCTGTGAATTTGTGCAGCTCAAACTGGTGCCCAGCAAACTGCCAAATCACTGCACTTCACGAGCCTCTGGGGCATTCCCTCACAAATCATAACCCACAAATGCAAGACCATGCCAAGGGTCTGTTCTCTCTACTTTACTCAACCAGTGTGATCCGTCCAAAGAATTTATAATAACAGAAAATATACATAGCAAATGTTAAAGCAGCAGATGGTATTCATATGCTGCAAACTCTCTTTGCTGCCAAGTCACCCACACATCCATAGCCATAGCAGAGGGGAAAGGGAAAAACTGCATTTCCTTCTTTTCTTGGAATTGCCATCTTTCTCATCTCTGTTGCCAATGTCTTCTCACAGGATTTACAAGAGAAGAAAAGTCTCACTGTTCTGGAAATGCCAGAGAACGTTCCAAAACTTGCTTAGCCTTCTTCCTAGCAACAGATCCAGCAACTTCCTTCACATTTCTTCTGGGTGGCATAGATCTCATGGGTTTTATCACTTTCCACCTCTACTAGTCATACAACCTGGGCCGATCATCCAATTTCTGTGCTTCTGTTTCTCATCTATTAGATGGGAAAAATAAAACTGCCTATTTCATAAGGTTGTTAGGAGGATCAAAGACATACTATTTAGATACAACAGTACCCAAAATGGAACAAGCACTCAATATGTTGCTATGAAGTCATTGTACATGCATACACAATGGATGAGCTTGTTAGTGGAAGTAATGTGGACCAAGAATCACAAAACATCTAGAGTCCTGGCTTTGCCACTTACTGGCTATGATAAGTCATTGAGAAGTTATTTTTCAGTATTAAATGAAATTAACTCTGTGAAAGGTAAATTTCAAAATGCCATGGAACACAAAAGGTATTATTATCTCTTATCTCTGTTTTTGAGGAGAAGCTGCTGATTCTTAGTTGACTTTGCACTTCTTATTGCTTGCAGCACCTTACCTTTAGTGGGTGTATAACAGCAATTGTTGAATGAACAATTCAATGATTCAATAAAAATGAGAAAAAGAAGCAAACCAAGAGGCTGTCTGCATGGTCAACAAAGATGCTATGAAATCCATGTATAAACTCATGTGTTTTCCTTATAGACTGGTCTATCAAGCCTTCCCGAAGTTTTCCAGTTTTACTTTGCCATACAATCAGGCATGGGAGGATGAGGAGTTTTCAGTGAGCCTAGGTTGGGTTTCTCTGGGCAGAGGCACTGACCACCTGAGAAGGGGCAGCTTGACCACCTGACAGTAATGATAGAGACAGAAAAACTAAGAAAAGCAGACACAAGAACTTACAAAGTCCTTCAGTATAGGGCTTTTTACTGTAATGAGAGATCCCTTGAGGCTTACTGAATGCTAAATTGGACAAGCAGTTGAGATCTTCTTTGGAAAACAATTTCACTTTGGCAGGGCTATACCAGATGACCTAAAATGACAGATTCTGCTAATTTTCATGATTGCCTCAGGGAAGGTTGAAGCGAACTTGGCTCTGTTTTTGCAATATGTTTCTCAAACATAACTTCTTGGTCTGCTGCACAGGTAATTACTCTGATTACATAGTTCATGTTGCCAATTATCTCAACTATGGTCTCATTTTCTCCATTGCTACTAAAGCCTGATTTTTTTGGTTTTGCAGTCTTTAAACAGCATGTGTTAAAACCTTTATCAATTGAATTGTTTGGTCATGCTAGTTTATGTAGCTTTTTGAATCATCAGGATGATTTGCAGTCAATTTGGAATATTGGTAATTATTAATTTTCAGTAACAACCAAGACACAAAATATTTATTTTTATCTATTAACATTTTGGTTTTCATCACTTTTATACCACTGTAGCATGAATTTTATTCTAGATGGTGTGCTTGTCTTATTTGTAGATGATGTCAAGGTGAAAGACATATTACAAAAATTAAAATTTTCTGGCAGGTTGCAATAAAAGACCCCAAACCTAAGAATGTGAAATATTAGTGGGGTGAAAATAAAGTCTTCACTTGTTTCTAACCTATATATAGATAAGGGAAATGTTAATCATCAGGGATATGCATGTAGGACACCCTAAGGAGGAGGGACTTACCACATAGTTCCCCTCTTTGGATCTGAAAAGTGGCAAGTTGTCAGGATCCAAGGTAACCTCAGGGACTATTTCCCATCATGGTCTCTCTTCTGGCTTTTCTGATTATCTCTGCCTTTTCCATAGATTCTCCTATGACTCCCAATATCCTATCCAAATCCCTCCAAAGCTAGTTTGATTGACTTGTCATATGTGCCCTCCACCAGCCTCTGAGGTGCTCTCCTGATCCAATCATTAACCTCCTCTGCTGAAACACAGCTTATTCCTATGTTTCTGAATAGTGTGCTATGGTTGGGGAAGTTTGCATTAAATGCAAATCTGGATGTGGCTCCTTGGGCCAGAATTGGAATCAATGAGTGACAAGTACAAGAATAATTCCCTAAACACAGAGTGGGCCTTAGGCAGATAGATGGTTGGATTCAGTGACCTTCCAGGCTTCTTCCACCTCCTCAAATTGTACTTTAATTTTTATCACTATTGTTGTATTTCTTCCTGAGGTGTCTAATGAAAACCATATTGTTAAATTATTTTTTTACATTATTTTTAAAATGAGCCATGAAGATAATTCTGACACAGTATATAATGAAGATATGCCTAAGGTGTTGGAAACAGTAATGCTTTTGCATTAGCTTCTTAAATAAAATATATTTCAGATGTGAAATATTTGTAAATTAGATTTTATTACAGTCAATAACAATGCTATTTAAAGAAAAGAGATAACTTACATAATGTGAATGTAATGGAGCAGCAAACTGCAACATGGATACTTCTTTAAGATGATTGACGAGAAGTGTAAGCATGCTTGGAAATTTATTCCCATATTGTAAATGATGTTCCAGAGATTTCAGTTGGTCATTTAAATTCAAATGTCAGATAGACTGAGTCATTTAGAGCAGATTTCAGTGATGACTCTTCTGATAGTTGTCTGAGATAAAGTTCTCCAATACAGTAAATTAAATCTCCAATTCAACTTCTGCTAATTTGGAAGTGTATATATAGTGGAGAATAAAAATCATTCCATAAAATGTTAACCTTCTGTCAAGTAACAGAAATTATTTACTCAAACAAAATCTGAAAGCACCAGGGAGACCAGGATGCTTCCGTTTTCACTTTTCAACTTAAGAATGTGTTGACATAAAAAAGACAAACAGGCAGCAGGGTAGAGTGGCCTTGCCTCCAGTCTGCCTGGCAACTGTGTTGCCATAAGGCGTGCCTGGTCAGGGGAGATTAGCTTGCTTAAAACTAAATGGTAGGGCTACCATTTTTGGGACGAGAATAATCTCATTTGGCCTCAGTTTCCTCATTTTTCAAGGACATATGATAATACCTACACCTGAGAGTTCTTTCAAGAGTATTCTTGGCACACCATTTAGCTCATATAAAATGTTCAATAGCTTTTAGGATTATTTTTATTGTTCCTTAAGGGATGGGGAGATTAGTATACTCTCTTCTTCCCAGAGAGCTAAGAGCATCCTTAGTCCCTGGACAGTGGTGTGGCTTTGTCTTCTGATCTTACCCATCCCCACCTGAAACAGAGTTGTGTCTGGCCTCAACTTACTATCTGGCTTTCTTCTCGCCAGACTGGACTCCATCCTGGTGTGACTATTTTATTTGGGTATATCAATGTACTTCTCCACCCTGAGTTCCTTCCTCTTGAAAATTGGGAATCAATTTTATAGATTTTAAACATTTTGGACACTATTAATTTAGAGGTATCTATTTTACAACAAATGAGTTATCAGGAACAGAAGGTTATAGGAGTCATCAAAGAACATTTACACTGACTTTCTTTTGAAAAACCACTGATGCTTGGGTGCCATCCTACCCTGGGGACTTGTTTGGCCTGGATGAAGTACCGCTGTGTATGTTTTTTAAAAGCTCTCCTGAGGGTGCTAATGCACGGGCAGGGATGAGGAGCATTCAGCGAGCCCAAGGTCATACTGTTAGTGGTGGGGGAAGGTCTAGAACTTCCAGCTTCTGCCCTTCTCACTGCAGCTGATTTTCAGTTCTGGTGTAGCAGAAGCTTTCCGAACAATCCTCTCTGTGAATTTTACCCTTTCTCATAAAAGTGAGGTATTAAATAAACACTCTATTCAAGCACTTCTATTTGTTGGCTTCCATTTAATTAAGGTTTCATTCTGCAGAGTTCTACCTTCACCTTGTGATTTTTTTCCCCTTCTTACAATTGTGTGTTCAGCAACCCCTTTGTTCCCAGATGCCTTCTTTTCTCACCGCCTTCAAAGCCACCTCTAAAATGTAATTGCATTGCTAAGTTCCTCTCTGACATTGTCAACCTTGATCAAATACTAAGTTCTTCATTGTTTGTTCTTTTCAGCCTGTATTAGAGTCTTCCCAGACACAGCTTGTGTGTTGATGTGATTGTAAAACACAGTGTATTCCCATGAAGTATCAGAGTCAAATAAGATCAAGTGCCTTTTTAAAATTTTTGTGCACACAGTTGTTTCCTGCTATTTAGGGGTAATTTAGACTCCTTTCCCTCTTGGAAATGTAATTGGAATTATGTTACCGTTTTTCATTACCTTTTGCCCTTGAATTGCTTGAAGTGTCTTAAGACATATTGATGTTCTTAAGTGCAATAATACTTGGTTAAATTAATTGTAAATTTCATTTGTATTAAGTTCCCCTTGTCAGTTTTAGTAGAATAATAAAATGAAATTTCAGCTGAAGAGAATTAACCAACCCAAAACAATTTACATTGTTATCTGTTTCCTTTTTAGGAATCTTTGTGATATTCTTCCTTGGCACCCTTTAACTCTGTTTGCTGAAGCTGCTCTTAGCTGTTGGCATCATCCTGAGAACAGGACAGCTTCGGAAAGCAGGGAAACTTCTGGAAGGCTCTTGGCCCAGTGGATCTTCTGAAGGTGAGAGAGGTCTAGTCTCTCTTTGGTTTTAGAAGTCTGAATTAGCTGTCTATTTTCCAAAATCCACTTCCTCCAAGAGTGAATAGAGCAACAAGTTGCTGAAAATTCTCTAAGTAAATAAGAATTTTTCTTTTGGGGAAAAAAATGTAATAGTTATGAAGAAAATCAATCAATTTGAACTAGAGCTTTAACTTTTAAAGAATTGTATTTGAAAACACACACACACATATGTAATGCACAACCATATCCCTTTAAAATATCAATAATATTTCTCTCCTCCAAGAAAATTCTTATGTTCTTACACTCTATGTCAGCACATCTGCCTTACCCTGCCTTCTAATAAGGCTTTAAGAATCAAATAATATGATCTTAAATCAAATTACTTTGTAAACCGTGGGGAATTATTTGCATAAGTAGGAAAAACAATTACTATTATTCCCAACATGTATAATCCTCCTAAACACCCTTCTATCCCCTAATCTGTTGTCCCCCATAGATCATTTTCAGTTCAGTTCAGTAAACTTTGCTAGCATTCCAAGATGCAAAGGTGGCAAGTCCTTCCCTTCAAGGAGCAGTGAAATGTAAGCGACAGACCTATCAATAGAAGTGACCAACTCCAGGATGACACAAGTATATTGAGGGTGCATTAAGGAAAGGGTAGGGCACCCATTTGCAGTCTGGTGCAGGAGGACTGTGAATATTAAAGCAGGCTTCCTGGAGAAGATGGGCCCTGAAACGGCTCTTGGGAAATGAACAGAAATCAGCCAGTAAAGATCAGGGTGGAGTGGAGGAGAGCACTGTAGGTAGGAGCAGTGGGGACGGGGAGAGGGGTATGAAACCCACACTCAAAGCAATAAATTGTGCAGGGTTGTTGAACCATAAGGTATGGTGTGTGTGTGTGAAGGGTGGGGGCAGGAAGCCCTGAAGCACTGAGGGGCATTAGTTTCAGGAGTCCTGAGCATTTTAGGCTTGTTACCCTGGAGTGAGTGCAGAGAATGGCGTGGAGGTGAGTGCGATTGAAACAGGGAGAAGATTTGTTGGGTAATTATTTGCAGAATAGATAGGAGGACTAGAATTTGGGTAGGGGAAGTGAGGAACATGGAGGGGAACAGGGAAGATGAACACACTACAATAGCCTGATTTGGGGATCATGGAATTCTTGGGTTCTGACTTGGGTGGTTGAGAGTATGATGGTGCCATCGAGGGAATTCTGGGGGGAAGCAGATTTATTCTTGGGGAAGGAAGGACTTTGGGGTGTATATTGGACATCTGGGTAGAAATGTCCATGAGGCAGCTGTGTCAGGCAGAGGGAAGGGGAGGAATCAGGTCTAGAAACATTGACTTAGGATTTTGTAGGTGATAACTATAAATCCTTTTAAAAATGTAAATTTGATTTTGTACTTAAGCCTTCAGTATTACTCATTCATATACTTGAGACACAACTCATCACATTATTAGTTTCTAGTTTAACATTATTTGTTAGCTGGGGACCTAAAGTCCCAGCTTCTGGGGAGGCTGGGATGGGAAGATCACTCCCACCTCATGGTGAGCCTGTGAGTTCAAGACCAGACCAGCCTGGGCAACATAGGGAGATTCTGCCTCAAAAATAACCAACCAACCAACCAAACACACACAACAAAAGACTCTATTATTTGCCATTTCATTTGTACATGTAGTTTCTTGTCTTATTTCTTGACATAGTAAATTAGGATGTTTCCTAGGGACAAATATGGTGACTTTTTGATAAAAGGGAATTTAAAGCAGTATTTTAAAACCAATGCAAACCCTAAAATTTGGGAGAGTTAGAAGTCAGTGCCAAGCCAACGTATGAAACTATAATGTCACAGTAGTTACAGAAGTTAGTTAAGAAAAATGCTTTTCTTTCCAAAGTATGCTCCTTTTTTATATTAATCATGGTTTCTTTTTCAATTCCAGAGTTCCATCACCCTGCCCAGTATTTAAACATTGCTTATGGGAGATTGAGCAGGGTCTTTCTTGCATTCTTCAATGGGTGATGTCAGTTCCCCACCCCAGGGTGTTCCCAGCGGGCCACCCTGATACATGGTGAGCGGGTCTATTGTAACAGAGACTGCACTGTTTGAGAGCAAATCCACCCAAGCTAGACTTTTGAAATTCATTACTCAGAGCCGTCTTGGAGGGAATGTCATGGGTAAAAATTTTAAATTCAAATAATACAATTGCACTACTCTGAGCGAATTTTATTTGATTATTATGCTCTTAATTGGCTTAATGACTTTTTCCTGAAGACCAGCTGGAAAATTACAAAATCCTCCTGTTTTACACTTTATTACCATCCTTCCAGGAACTTTAATGATCAGTTAATCTATCACTTTCATTTTCATACACAAGGAAATTAATCGGAAGCAAAATTAAGTTTAATACTGAGAGCTGGAACCAGAGTCCCTGTCTCTTAAAGCTCACTCTGGCCTTTCTACTGCATCATTTTTTCCTCTCATCCCAGATCTTTATTGAACTATGGAGACATCTCTATTTGTTAAAATAGGGAGTTGAGCTAATTAAATCAATTCACACTGGTGATAGTTGCTTTGGTTAATGATGCTAGATTCAACAGAGTTTTCTTTAATACTTGAGGCTCTGATTATTATTATTTTCAATTTTTATTGAAATTTTTATTCAATTTTTATTATTTTCAATTTTCCTACTTTTTAAAAATATTTTTTAGTTGTCAATGGACCTTTATTTATTTATATGTGGTGCTGCGAATCAAACCCAGTGCCTCAAGCATGCTAGGCAAGTGCTCCACCCCTGAGCCACACCCCGCCCCTTCCTATGTTTTTAATATGGATTTTGTTTTTGGTACTTTATTTCTCTATAGTAGTCCTAACACTAAAATGAAGGATTAGAATCAAATCACCTGTGTTTAAATTTCAGGTTTTTTTTTTAAAAGACACTCATCAATGATTTTTAAAACCAATACTTTTAAGCAGAAGATATTTCTGATTTGGTCAATCTGCTGTGAATTTTATGTGCAGAAAATGAATGTGTAGAAATGCTGAGTTGGTGTAACTTAGAATGACGGCACATGCATTCAAGTTGTAGGTGGTCTTGGAGACAATGAATTGTTCTTGAAATTCACAGAATAGTCAGTCTCTGCTGTGAAACCAGTGGGCTCTAAGTCATCAGAGTGCATGTCCAAAACATGATTCACTCATACCGAAAGCTACCAGGAACAAAAGGAGCTTCCACTCACTATGTACAGGGAACAAGGAACATTTCTCCCTGCTTCAGTCTTTCTCTTCGTATCTTTCTTTCTTTGTTTTTCTCTCTCTGTCTCCATGTCCCTTTTTCTGTTTCACTCATATTCTCTGTGTAATAAACACATACACGTTTGATGTCTTCAAACACAAGACCCTCGACAATTTTTGTTCCCGCACTGGCAGTGGAAGAGCATGTCATGAATAAGGATGAGAGCTGTGGGGAGACACTGTCAAGCACATGCTAAAGGTTTGCCCTCTACGTTGCTTGGAAGCATTGGGCAGAACCACAGTACAAGCAAGGGTGAACAAATCTGGAAACTACTGCAGACTGTGAGCACAAGATGTGGTGGCTAAGAATGGGGGTCAGCTTTCACCACTGTCACTTGGCTTGGTGGTGGTGCCTTCTGAACTGTCACCCATGAAGAGAAGAGAAGAGCAGGATGGAGTGGTAAGGGGTGGCTGCTTCCTGCTCATATTTCATCCAGGTGAATATTACAAGTACCATTATGCAAACAAAACAATGCATGGAGTTTATGTTAGCTTTGGAGTTGCCACTTAATAGTATTTAGAGTTGGGGAAAATCATTTGTACTGCCTTCCTACCCTATGGATTCTGCTGGAGGAAGATTGTATAGAGAAAACTCCTATTAGAAAGCAGAAGCCATGAGTGAGTTGCCAGGGTGACACTTTTGAGTGGGCAGTTTTCCAACAGGCTCAAATCATATTTAGCAGTAAAATGTGTTACCCTATGCCCTTCTGTAATGTGGGATTTTAAAAAGAAAGAGGAGAGGAAATGCTGACACACAAACTTTTGGTACAAATTCAATCCCACCATAGAGGTCCTAGACTTCACATCAGCAGTTTGCAGGTCAGTTTGGTGTAGGACAATGACAACAGTGGTTTAATCAGATAACGTCCTGCTGCATTTGAATTTTTACTCTCCACTGCCTTTTGTTGTTTGGGTACCTTTGAAATTATTCTTGATTCAGGTTTATTATTAACTTTTGAACCCCAGCTACTGCACTAATGTCTTGCTGCTTGTGTTAAAATGAGAATGGTAACTAGTGGATTTATTTTTGCATTAGTTGATGGAATAGCCAGGCAGCATAATATGAATTAATGACTCTTCACAGTTTCCCAGAATATAAGCTGGATTCATTAGACCCTGGGGATCTATTTCAAATTCATTCCCTAATAAACCATTCTTGCTAGTTGTTGACTTTTTAGCTTTTTAAAAGCTTCTATGTGATGAATAAAAAGATAAAAATAAACAACAAATACTTTTTTCTTAAACTTAAAAAAATGATTGTTCTCCTTAACACATGAAAAAACAAAGCAATAGAATTCCCTCTTCATAATCAATAGTGTAAATGTTAGTGCTATTTGTTTTAGGCAAGAACCATCCTCAGGCAATTATAACTTTTAATATGGTTTATAAAATGAAATCTGTAAGGAAAGATTTAAAGTTAAAAAGTGGTTGAGGATACAGAACCACTAACAAATGTTTTTCACCCAGTGTTGTTCCTTTCATCTTAAGGGCAGGTAGATTTTATTACTGATTATTTTCTATTCAGAAATGGCAATATTAAGTTTCTAGCATTTTAAATTATTCTGTCTCCTTTTCAGTTTCCCCTCTTTACCATCAGGATTTTCATGTTTTACTTAGAATTATCATATTAATATGTGCATATCACATAAGGAATGTGAAACAGAAAAGAGACAAAGAGCTGAGCGTGGTGGTGCATGTCCATAATCCCCAGCAGCCGGGAGACTGAGGCAGGAGGATCATGAGTTCAAAGCCAACCTCAGCAAAAGCAAGGTGCTAAGCAACTTAATGAGACCCTGTCTCTAAATAAAATACAAAATAGGGCTGGCGTTGTGGCTCAGTGGTCAAGTTCCCCTAAGTTCAATCTCTGGTACTCAAAAAAAAGAAAAAGAAAAAAAGAGACAGAAGACGTGAGGAAAGAGAGGCTGAAGAGAGAGAGATTGCTCACGTCCTACACATAAGTCAAAGTAGTATTTGTAGTTCTTTTCTCCTCGCCATCTTAGGTTTGACATTAAAATTTGTTATTTAAAATCCCATAAAGAGATATATAAAACCACGTCCTAAACTGGGTAGGACTCATCACTGAAAAAGCTTTAGGTACCACCCAGATCCCTTCCCCTTCCTGGACTGGAGGTGTTGACAGTCCACCGCTCACAGCTAGATCCCTCCTTTTGGAGATCATCCTTAGTCTTCAGCTAAAGAGGGCTGCCTCATTCCATCTGTCGTGGGCAGCATGCACTCAACTTGGAACTGGTGGATTTGGTGATGCAAAGAGAGGACAATACAGTACCTGAAGGATCTGCTGCGTCTTTTGTTGTGACTACTACAACACAACTTCTCCCACTTCCTGGTCCTACTTTGGGCACTCCCCCACAGGTGTTGAGCCCAAGAGCCCTCACCAGTAAAATTCCTTCATGCAAATGTTCATCTTAGCATCTGATACCAGGAAAACCTGAGCTAGAGCAGTCACTATACCAGGACCATTTAGTACAAGAGTGTACGAGTATATGATGATGTGTCTCTACAGCACCGTGATAAGGTACTGGATCTGGAATCATATTCAAGATCTATGGCAATGTAGTCCAGGCCTTTCCTATAAAAAGAAATGGAGATAATAATACTTACCTCCTAGAGTTGTTGATAGCAATGTATTTAGACCTGGCATATAGAAAATATTTATTACATTATAGCTATTATAATAACTGCCAGTAATTGCCTGTAAATACTCCATAAATAATGTGCTAGTTCTGACCAAGTTTACATCATAGTACACATTTTAGCATCTTTATTACAATGTTTAATTTATTAAAGTATGGAGGTTAATAAAAGACACATCATCTGCAATTTTGTATAATTCTTCTATACTATTAGTCCACTTTAATGAAATATGTGGAGCAATTAAGCTTTCCAAAGGAAACTTAAAGTTCTAAAACCCAAAGGAGATGAAAAGGAAGTCCTATAGGTACAAGTTAAAAGACCGGGATGATTACAGATAAAAAAAACTAAGGCATAACTTGCCTCTGTCCAAAAGTAAGTGGAACCCTTTTGTGAGGAGCATATTAGACATTTCTTTTTGTCATGTTTCAGAAGACAGAGCACGAGGAAATGGATATAAAATTAAAGGAGGAGGATAGTTGGTTTTGTATCAAGGGAACTCCTCTGTGCTTGACACAGGAAGGAACATTCTGGGATTTCAGAAATGAGCCTTCCCAGGAACTCCAATACATGTATTTTGTTTTGCAAATGGACTAAAATAATTACTGTTACCCACATTTCATTTTCTCTATAACCAAATTTCTTATAGTATCTTTGTGTCTAAATACACGAGTATATGCTTTTCTGAAAATCTAACAAATATATTTTTCATTGAATACATGTCTTTATGTACATTTAAAATTTTGTTATGTATTATCTTGATTTTCAATTTTACTATTTGCCATATTTTTATATTCTATATATAAATGAATTGAATCCTACTATTCTGAACCATTTATTTGTACCCAATGTAAGCTCTTTTGTTACTTTAATCTTGTGATGACACTATTGAAATACTAATGAGTATTACTATGAAGGTTTTGGAACAAGGAGGAGTCTGGAACTTTTCAGAACAAATTATTTTTTAATCAATTAATTGCTTATAGATAAGATTAAAGAATGTATATGGGCTAGGTTTTTAGACTAAATTCTTTTTTTTAAGACCTTAGTGTAAGAAGAAAGAGTAAGCCACTAAGAAGTTTCTAAATTACGAAGAAGTATATTGGATTTTGCATTTTTTCTTTGGCATGTCTTCTCAAATAGTAGCAGGCAGAGACAGCCTGGTATAGATGAAAGAGCATGAGATTGGAACCCAGTGCCTCTATCTGGTTCTATTGAAGTCACAAATGATCTGTTCTCATAAAACCACATCTGTACTGGTTTCCTTTGCATTTAGTTCCTGCATCTTAGCATAGCTGCTTATCACAGTACAGTGACCTTCTTTCAAAGAAATCTAGCAGACCTGAGGGTTCACTCCTGCCAGTGCAGCCTCGGCATACCTGGACCTAAAGCAACCATACTTTCCTATTCTCTCTCTGTGTTAACAGATATACTTACGATTTATGATTTCATTTGATTAAATGGGTTCACTAGTAGAAGGATAAATTTTAAAAATATTCTTACTGATTCCCCTGCTTCCAGTATTATCCCCAATACATTTCATTCAACTACCTAATTTCATTTTTTTCTATTACTGCCAAACTAAAATTCTTCAAGTGGCTCTCTCCAGGAGGGATAAAGTTCTCAGTCATTATCCTGGTCTTCCAGGACTCCTTCCTGATTATCAAATTTTTGTACTGTATCAGTGGGGTAGGTGTTAGTGTTCTAATAGACAAAATTATCTTGATCTGGGTATTAAGTACAGCTCTTAGCATTGTGAGTACCATCACAAGGCCTAATTCATTTGAGGCTTCTCTCTGGGATTTTGCTCAATATTGGACTTGCCATTCTTCTAAGCTCCCTCAACCCTTGTCTTCCTTGAACACATCTGAAAGCACATGCTCCTACACTACAGAGCCCCCCTGTCTTATCCCATATTGCTCTGCCCCACTTCTGTAATTCTCCCATGTGCTTGGGAATTTGCGCTAGGATTCCTTTCACTTTCCCAGTTGACGATGGTGTTGTGCAAGGCTGTGGGTGCACTGAGTGCTATGATTGCTCGCTCATGGGGGATCAAGAGCACTACCATAGCCACGGTGACCTCTAACCTCCACTCAGGAAATACATGTACTTGAATCATCCCCAAATGAGCATTTTTCAATGTAATATATTCATTGAGACAGGAAGGTACGTCTCTTTTGGAAATGAATTTTTTTTTGGTACCGGGAATTGAACTCAGGGGTACTCAACCACTGAGCCACATCCCCAGCCCTATTTTGTGTTTTATATAGAGACAGGGTCTCACTGAGTTGCTTAGCGCCTCACCATTGCTGAGGCTGGCTTTGAACCCATGATTCTCCTGTCTCAGCCTCCCAAAGTGCTGGGATTACAGGCATGCTCCACTGTGCCCAGCTGGAAATGAATTTTGACAACATGGATGGAAATAAGTGATCTGTTTCTCATATCTCCTTTAAGTAGCAACAAATTGAAGTGCAAAGCACTTGCTTCAGACCAGATGAGACTGTATCAGTGGGGTAGGTGTTAGTGTTTTAACATACAAAATTATGAGATCATGGCTCAGTGGTAGAGCGCCTGCCTGCCATGTGTGAGGCACTGGGTTCGATTCTCAGCACCACATATACATAAATAAATAAAGATCCATCAACAACTAAGAAAAATTTTTTTAAAAATTTAAAAAGACCGGTTTTAAGCCTAGTTCTGCCTCTCACATTGGGTCTTCAGCAAGTCATTTATTCTGCACAATCCTGTCAATGATGATAATGATATTGCTATTCTGTGTTCTTTGCTGCTAACAAAGCACTTTGGCATGCTGTTTAATTTCAGCTTTGGAATGGTCTGTGAGGTACCTAGGGCTAGCTGGTATCTGTCAAACAATAAAACTGAGTTTAAGGGATATGCCTTCAGATCCTAATGTAGTAAACCTATGGCAGACACAAAAACTCAAATATTTTTTGCATGTAGCATGTAGCACAGTGGTAGAGCACTTGTCAAACCTGGGCAAGACCCTGTTCAATCCCTGGCATCAAAAAAAAAAAAAAGCAAAATCCACAACATCAGAACATGTGTTTTAGCAAGCTCCTGGGCATTCACATAAACTTATAAAGTTGGAGAACTGTTATAATCTAAGGACAGTTTAAGCTTCTAAGGTACAAACATGAAAGGTTTTTAAAAATTTTTTACACCTCTCACTGCCTTTAAATCTCTTCTGTCAAATGTCTTTTCCTTTGAAGTGGTCTCCAGCAGTTCTGACAGATTTTTAGTCACTTTCAGGTTTTTAAAAGTTTAAATACAGTCTAGTGCATTTTGAAGTTTCAGACTCGTAGGATATAAAAGCTTTCCTTTCCCCCAGCCCAATTTGTGCCCTTAAACTTTTTTTTTTTTTTTCCTGTTCATTCCCTTGTTCTTAAACCAAATGAATCACTTCCAAGCCCCTACCTGTAGTAGTGGATCATGATGATGTTTACTTTTCAGAATTAAGAATTCAGTTGCCCCACTCAAACTTCAATGAAATGCAGAAATAAAACCCAAGCACACACACCCTACATCAAACAATGAAGTGTTGAATGAGGAATCTCCAGGTTAATGACCCAAGGGTGACTCTATGGTCATCTTTGTCATAAGCCAAATTTGATGAAGTATGAGACTGTACTGCATCTAAAAGAGATATTTTTAAAGCTCTTGTTCTACATTTTTATTTAAATTTCTCAGTCTTTTTTGGCTATGAAAGCAAGAGTTAGCTGTATTCCCTGGGAGCCAAATGACTGCCGTTGGATGTTTAAGATGGAACTCCATTCAAGTCCATGGGAGCTGTGTTCCTTAGCATTCCTAGGGACTGTGTACCCCCTAGTGTGTCTATCTGATACTGGGCATCTAACTCTTTGTCCTCATCCTTGAAATGGAAGTTTTACTTTAGCTCTCCTGCTGCCTCTTTCCTGTCTTGTTTGTTTTCACTTTAATGTGACAAGAAAAGTCAGCTTTTGTCTTTATTTCTGGTTGGCCATCTTTATGAATATTCATTAACAGGTTCTCTTTCCAGTTACTATGTTGAAATGAAATCTGAAGTGAAAACTAACTCCTAGTCCTCACTTTAATATAGTTGGAATGTTAATCTTTATTTTGTAGGTCCTGAGCCAGACAAGGTATTTTCGTAGGCTACATCAGTCTGAGGAAGCATAGTCCGTGTGTGTGTGGTGGTGGTGGGGGGGTGACTTGCAGCTCTCTGAATGAGCAGAAGTGGCAGGAATGGAAGGAACATTTGCAGAGCATCTGCAGGTACATTATGCTGTGCACTCCTTCCACTGCCCCACCTTGTCTTCACAAGTGCTGCGAGGCAGGTATGATTATGTCTATCTTACAAGCTGTGAACTGAAGCTTGGAGAAAGTTAATAATTCGCTCTACTTCACAAGCTACTGAAATAAAGGAAGAGGAGCAGGTGATGAGAGGTGTCATAGGAAGTGCATGTTCCACTGTGCTCTTCTGGTTTTATAGAAATTAGTAGTGGGTAATTTGGAGACAGTTACCTTTACTTACAAAACTGGTATATTTTTTCTTTGGGTCTATAAAGTTGCTAAGGCAAATGTTACTCAAGCTTTAGCGTGTCATTCCTGCTTTGCTTAAACCTGAGGTTCAGCACTGGTATGTGCATGCCAGAACTGACCCAGTATCTCTATGAATTGCCCTTTCAGTTAGTGTTTTGTGACTGGATAACACTACCAAACTCGAACATAATCTGCGTCTAGAGAATGCTTTCTCATTTTCAAAAAAGCTCTACTTTCCAGAATGCATTCTTTTCCCCCTTCTCAGGAAAGCCAAACAGATGCAGCTCTGAAGGACCCTGTGGGCTCAGCACCATACAGTCAGCAGGTTCTGGCTCCCCTTCAGGGCCACTGAGGCTTCCTGGAATGTCAGCAGGAACCTCACACTCTGTAAGGCCTGTTTTTCTAAAGTTAATAGTCAGGCAACTGATCTCTTTGTATTGTGAGTCTATTTCTTGATTGTTGCTTAAAATTCCCTCTGTGTCTCTCTGTAGTTAGCTTGGTGGCTATAGAAAAGCCCTGGGTACTTTGCAACTATAGAAAGGGGTTGGGATTGCCCTAAGCAAGACCAGTAAGAAACAAGTCTTTATCAGCCTCTTTAATTCTCTCTCTCTCTCTCTCTCTCTCTCTTTCTCTCCATTAAAATTTAAAACACTATTTATCTTTGGATACAAAGCCAAGGCCCTTTTCTGGAACCCAGTAACACTCATAGTTGTCTTTTATCTTTCAGGCAAGATGTAATTAGACTTCCTCTGCAATTTATCAAGTGATGTAGGATATGTGATTTTAAAAAAAAACTAAAGACAAGAGTATTTTTAAATAGTTTGATTTCCCCTCCAAGTATTAGAGTAATACATGTTTATTGAAAACAGTTTGAAAAATGAAAAATAATACAGGCAAAATGATTATTTGCTTTTTCATGTTTATTTCCCATTACACTAACACATGTATTTATCTTTTTTGCAAAAATTTGATGACATCAGTTCCTGGAGTGTAAATTCCAAAGAATTTTCTTTTTTAATTTTTTTCTTTTGAAGTAGAATATTATATATGTGTAAAAAAAGAGAAAATAACACTATAGTCAAGAGCACTTGTTATAGAGACAGATTATGTAGATTCTGGTCTTGGTTCTGGTATTTGCTAACCTGGAACTTTGGGCAAGTTAATCTTTCTGTGCCTCAGTTTCCCGTACACAAAATGGGATAAAATAGAATATAATTCATAGGATTTTTGGTTAGAATAAAATAGTAATATGTTAGCTCATTTTAAAAAATGAAAATAACATATATGTAAAATAAAAAAAAAAGAATAAAAACAAGAGCCGGGGTTGTAGCTCAGTGATAGAACCTAGCACATGTGAGGTATTGGGTTCGATCCTCAGCACCACATAGAAATAAATAAAATAAAGATATTGTGTCTATTGACAACTAAAAAATATTTTTAAAAAAGAATAAAAACAAACACAACCAACATAGGAACTACAACATCATTCTTTTGCTTGTGTTTTATTCCTTGATCGTGCCCCCTTCCCCTCCTCCAATTCCTCCTAAATCATCATTGAATTTTACATATTTTTGAACTTCATATGATTAATGTCATGGTAATTTTTACTGAACATATTCTTGTGAGAATTTTTCAAGATGATTTTTCAATCCTAATAAATCACAATTCTTTATCTCTTTGGGTTGTTTTCAGTTTGGGGTGATTGCAAGGGATGCTGCTATCTACACTCTTGTGCCTGTCTCTTGGTGCACATGTCAAAATTTGTGGTGGTGATCTTTTTTTTTTTTAAGGGATTCTGATTGATGAGTAGTATTGTATGTGTGTATTCGACTTTACTAGATAATGGTGAATTGTTTTTCAAAATGGTTTTATTGGTGTTCATATACCTAAGCCAGAAATGTATGAGATGAAAAGATTGAAAGCAGTTTAACTGCTGCTCTGTGTAGAGAGGAAGTATGTCATTTCCTTTTTATTGCTTTGAGATATTCTCTTGTCTTTAGAGGTCTGTAGTTTTATTTTAATATGTCTAGGTGTGTATTTATTTTTATACATCTTTCCTGGCATATTTTTTGTTTCCTGTATCAATGAATTCATGTCTTTCATCAAGTCTAGAAAAACTTCAGCCATTAATTATTTGTGTGTGTGAGTGTAATCCTGATTGTTATTTTTTATGCTTCCTAAGTCTGAGGATTTGTGTATTTCATCCATTATGAGAAGCTCTTGGACATTATTTCTTCTTGTGTTGTTTCTGCCTCATCCTCATGATCATATCTTTCTGGAGTTTGTATTATATGTGTTATTCCTTTATTTTTATCCTTAACCCTTGAGGTGACTTTTTATTTGTATTTTTAATATGTTTTCCTTTTTGGGTAGTCTCTCTTTCTCTTGCAGTCTGATAATTTATTCCATTTTGGGTTCTACTTCCCTGATTTGTTATTTTTACCTGTGTCTTTCTAGCTATTTGATGTATGTAATAATTTTTTTCATCTGAATCATAGTTTTGTTTTCAGGAAGTTCTGCTTGATTCTTTCTAAATATGCTTCCATTTTCATAGTCATTTGTTCTTGGCTTATGTATTCAGTTTCCTTGGTAATCTTTTTTAATAGCAAAAAAAATGTTTTAATTCCAATGATTCCACTATATGAATTCTGGGCAGTTCTGTGCACATGTTCTGCTGACTTTCACTCATGGTGTCTTATTTCTTATATAATTTTAAAATTGTAGAATATTCAGGGGATTTTTGGAATAATGTTGTTGGGACTTTATCTGTGGAAATTCCATCAGGTTTGGTTGGAGGGCTCATTCCTCCATAGAGGGATTATGTTTGTTTCCAAGGCTATTGCTTTAAATTAATTTGTTGGTTTTGGATATTTGGAGGGAGAGGTATACAGGGAGAAAAGGGGTCATGCAGAGAGTATAAACTGAACTGAAACCCCAAAGGGGGACCTGGCTTCTGATTATAGATTGTCAAAGGGACTGTCTTTCACTCAATATCACTTCAAGAGGGATAATTTCTTTGCTGTCCCTTTGTAGGGTGAGCTTTCTTTCTACTTCACTCATAGCCCTTGGGGATCCAGGCTTCATATAGTTGCCCCTGTCCCGATGTCTCACTTGAGGCAAATCCTAAGACCTTTTTTTTTCCCTGAGACCTCTTACCTACCCCTCAGAGGCTTTTAAAACCAAAAAACTAGAATATTAGCAGTGACACACACACACACACACACACACACACACACGAACATAACTATTGATTTCAGTTCTGGCTTAACATTTTTGGTTTAGTGTTTTCCCTTTACTATTATTCTGCAACAGTTCCCTTTTAATTACTTATATCTCTGTGTTTTTAAACATTTTTTATACTTCACCCAGAATGTTTAGGTGTCTAATGGATTTCAAAATATGTAGTCTACTTATTGCTGCAAAGGGACATTCTGAGCATTTAAAATACTATAAAAATATAATTTTAAACAATACTAGAAACCGTATTCATCTGATATTGGTAAATAATTAGAGAGGAGGGCATGCTTGCCCTTGGGTGGACTGAAGTGCATTAGTATTCCCATCCATCCAAGAGCCTTTCCAACTTACTGAGTCACTAGGAACAGGGGTAAGGCCCTGATAGCTTTGTGAGACTCCCAAATGGCTTTACTTTTTGAAATGTCTCCATTTTCTTAATTTGGTCTTTCTTGTTCTTAACTGGAATCATTCATTCTCATTTAATAATTTCCCAATGAAAATTCAGTGTTCTCATTGAGAATATTTATAGTGAGGTTATTCTTTTCATATGTCCCTGTTTACAAGACTATAAACCAAGTTCCCAAGTGTGAATGTGCTATAGTTCTCTGGGATTTGTTTTGTTTGCAAAATGGTTTTTCTTTCTTTGTTTTTTCCTTTGTTCTGACTACAAATATCCCAATGCATACATTTGTTTTGAGAATACAATATGCAGATATGTTCCATTCACTTTCTATCAATCATGCTGTATAGATGGTCTGTTTTTAGTGCCATTTATAATGCAAGTGAGAAAGTCTACAAACTTTCACTTGTGACATTATTTTACCGCAGCTACTTCGGAAAGAGTTGCTCAAAAGCAGCTTTTTGGTTTTTCCTAGTGTTTAAGACAATACAAACAGTTGTTAGGATGATCTTTTAATCCATTTCCCAATACTGACCTTGCCTAACATTCATCTTCAACTGCGCCTTAACCGGGAGAGAGAGAGAAAAGGAGAATAAGGCAGGTAATCCCAGCATGGTTTACAAATGCTCCTTGGTAGATTGAGCTGTCAGAGGTTTTTAAGTGGCAGGAGAACAGGTATCCCACCTCTACAGCTATAGCTCTTTACACTCACCTGTATAAGGTACCAGCCCACACTGCTCTTGCACATAACAAAACTAGCCTTGCCCAACTTGAAGAAAGGAAATGTATTGAGAGTCCACAAGGAGAGCACAGAACTTACAGGATGACTATGGGACTGACCTGAACATGGGAAGGAATCAGTAAGCCAGAAGCAGGGACAACAGTTATCAACTTGCAGCAGGACCAATCTGATCAGGGAGACAGGAATCAAGTGGATGAACCCTATCCTTGTTTCAGTCTCTTAGGCACTCTGCTCAGGAGTTGAGTCTCAGGCAGATATTTTCTTGATCAGCCTGAAGTCACATGGCTGCCCCTCAGAATAAAAAAGTCAGAGAACTGGATTCCAGGCACTTTCAGAGTATATCCACAGTCAAAGTAACTTCCAGAAAGAAATTTTCTGTGTTTAGAAGCATGGTATGTTTCTTATAGTGACAGATGTCCACGTTAGGTTAACTGTGTTTGAGGTCTGGAGTACTTTAGGCAACAGCAGCTTAATATCAAATCAGACTAGCCATTTATCCTGCTGTCTATCATTCTCTAAATGTTACTGGGCTTTGCTTGCAATTTCAAGTGTGTTTTCTCTTCCTCATGTTTCTTTCACCCTTTAGTCATTTCAGTTCACACTATTTTCTGTACAAAAGATTGTGAAGATGGTTTTCTTTAAACATTACATGTTTGGGTATATCAAAATCAACAGAAAAATTCACTTGGAGGATAGTGGAATAAAGAATCTAAAGAATCTATTAAGCCTAATGATTTTTATTGAATTAATTAACTTTGCCATTCGTGCTTTGGCTGTATATCAAATTAACGTAGGATTGAAGACAGGTATTATGGTTTGGATGTGAGGTGTTCCCCAAAAGCTCATGTGTGAGGCAATGCAAGAAGGTTCAGAGAAGAACTTATTGGGATTAATTGAGTGGTAACTGAAGGCAGGTCAGGTGTGGCTAGAGGAGGTAGAGCACTGGGGGCGTGGCTTTGGGTATATATATTTTGTGTCTGGCAAGTGGAGATCTCTCATTCTGCTTTCTGATTATCATGTGAGCTGCTTCTCTCTGCCACACTCTTCTGCCATGATGTTCAACATCACCCTGAGCCCCGAGGAATGGAGCCAGAAGTTAGTGGACTGAGATCTCTGAAACTAGGAGCCCCTAAATAAACTTTTCTTCCCCTAAAATTGTTCTGGACAGATCTTTTAATCACAGCAGCAAAAAAGCTGACTAAAACAACAGGCTATGCCTTCTTAGCAAGATAAACAGTCTGGGCTGTGTGGCCACATTCCCTGCCTTCCAGCTTTCGGATATTTCATGTTATAGATAATAAGTTTAATTACTGATATCTGTACCACTCCATGCTCAGATTCTCAATAAATATTCTATATCTAAAGCTGTACAGTTTTTGTTCTTGGAAATGGAAAGAAGCAAGAAGATTTCTCCTGCCTAAGAGTACTGCTGAGCAGAAAACTCATTACTTATACTGTCTTTGGAACCCACAGATACCTTCTTTGAGGTCTTCCTAATTGTTGATTGTAAGCTTATACATACCTACTCTGTGCTCTGATTTCTACTGCTGTTATAGCATCTATTTTGCCACAGGGCAGCAGGTTGCTTATGGGCTTATCTTGCATTTGGAGCAAGGGATTTGTTTCATCTCTATAACCCTAGCATTTAGCAAAGCATCTTATACATAACTCAGTAAATGTCTGTTAAATTGAAATGTTACTTAAGCCAGGTGTGGTGGCACTTGCCTGTTGTCCCAGTTACTTGGGAGCCTGAAGTAGGAGGATCACTCAAGCCCAGGAGATCAAGACCAGCCTGGGCAATACAGCAAGACTTTGTCTCATTAAAAAAAAAGAAGAAGAAGAAAAGAAAAAAAAGAAAGAAAGAATCACTTGGTAATTGGAGTTATTGTCTTTTACATATTAAATATCTACTGTAATATGAGCAAACTCAGATAAAACCAAGATTTATTAAGAAGCACTCTATAATAAATTCAGCTGACTTGTTGCTTGCTCTGGGAACAGAATACTGATAACAATATTCAGATGGTATCTTCCTCCTGCTCCAGATGTCATTACATTAAACATGGAGGTGCTTTGCTTCGGATCTTTTGAGATGACAATTCAGTCATTGGAGTGATACACTATATCAAACTATTTGCAGCAGGCTGAGCGTAGATGCTAGATTTTAGTAAGCTATCAGTCGCTCCTCATCAAGGTCTGGTGATAACTTTTAGTGAATGTGACTGCAGTTTTATTCAGACTAGGTTCTCTAAAAAAATTGACATTTAGCATTTTTTCATATACCTGTGACCATTTGTGTGTCTTCCTTGGAGAAATGTCTACTGCTGTGCTTAGGCTTGTTCTACTGGATGCTTCCTTCTACCTGCAGAGCCCTAGTTACTAATCACTGAGACTTCTTGTTCTTAGCCTACGTACTTTTCAAGAATAGCCTTTAAGTACTGAGTATTGGATTATGTCAATAAGAGGTTTTCCTTTTCTCTAACATGCACTGCAAAGTACTGGCTCTCTCCTTTACTTGGAAATTGCTTGTGAAGCAGTTCTCTGTTCCTCTGTCTGCTCTGGGTGTTTTGCTTCTTAATTCTCTTTGTTGGCTGTGTTTCTTTCTGCAGACATCACTGCCTTTTCACACTCTTTATTGATGGTAAGGACATTGGCAAAAAATAATTACTATCTTAAAATTTGAACCAACATATATTCTTCATTTAGGATCAATATGGTAGCTATGGAATTACCACATAATATCAAACAGCCCACCCTACAGTACCTTAGGAAGTTATCAATCACCTCAAATTCAGAGGCATGTGACCCACCAAATTGTTAGCTTTATAGTTCACAAATCTTGCTTTCATTTTGTAGTCTGAGGCATCCTGTGGTGCCCAAGGATAAGGCAGTTATGTACTTATGGCTCAGGATTTTATGGTACAACACCAGCAAGCTGGCACCCATAATTAATTTTTGCTTTTCACTTTCCATCATAGCGAACCCATGATTTAGCATCAGCCAATGCAATTAACAAGATCTACCCTTTTAACACATTTTAAAATATATAACATACAGAAGATCTCTAGAACTTATTATTGATCTGAAAGGTTTTATGCCCACTGATTAATAACTCTTCATCCCCTCTCTCCCTCTCCCCTGGTGATCATCACTGCACTCTTTGATTCTATGAATTTGGTTCTATGGTTTACAGAAGTGGAATCATGAAATATGTGTCCTTCTGTGATCAGTTTATTTCCTTTAGCATAATGTCCTCCAGGTTCATCCAGGTAGTCACATATGGCAGGATTTTCTTCTTTTTTAAAAGCTAAATAATATGCTACTCTATGTGTATACAGTTTGAACATTCCTAATCTGAAGTTCCAAAGTGCTCCAAAATTCAAAACTTTTTGAGTGCTGACGTGATGCTACAAGTGCAAAATTCCACACCTGACCTCATGTGACAGGCTGAAGTTAAAACACAGGTGCATTAAAAATATTGTATAAAATTACCTTTCAGTTATGTGCATATGGTATATATGAAACAGAAATGAATTTTGTGTTTAGACTTGCATCCCATCCTCACAATACCTCATTATGTAAATATGTCAACATCTGAAAAAAAATCTGAAACATTTCTCATCCCAAGAATTTTAGATAAGGAATACTAAGCCTGTAACACGTTACCTTTATCTATTAATCAGTCAGTGGACATTAAGGTTCTTTCCATATCTTATCTATTGTGGATAGTACTGCACTGAACATAGGAGGACTAATACTAATACTAATCTAAGATCCTTATTATAATTTTTTTGGATAAACACATGTAAGTTGGATTGCTGGATCACATGCTAGTTCTATTTTTAATTTTTTTGAGGAATCTCCATACCATTTTCCATAACAGCTGCAACATTTTACATCCTACCAACAGTACACAAGGAGTCCAGTTTCTCCACAACCTTGTCTACACTTACTGTTTTATTGGTGGTGGTGGTGTTTATAATAGCCATTCTAACTGGAGTGAGGCAATATGTCATTGTGGTTTTGATTCACATTTCCATGATGACTAGTGATATTGAACATTTTTCATATACCAATTGACTTTTTTTTTTTTAGAAATGTCTGCTCAAGTCCTTAATCCATTTTAAAATCAGATTATTAGTTGTTTTGCTATTGAGTTTTAGGAGATGCTTATGTATTTTCAAAATTAAGCCCTTGTCAGACATGTGGCTTGCAAATATTTTCTCCTATACCATAGGTTGTCTTTTCACTCTATTGATTGCTTCCTTTGCTCTGAAGATTTTTTGTTTGTTATAGTTCTACTTCTCAATTTTGTTCTTATTGCCTATGCTTTTGGTACACATCATCTCCCTCAGGAAAGCCCTGGAAACACCCATGAAATTACAGAACTGCTGTCATACTAATTTCTTCCTATCCTCTTCTAGGAGTTTTACAGTTTCACAGCTTACTTTTAAGTCTTTAGTCTGTTTTGAATTGATTTGGGGGGTTTCTGAGGATTAAACCCAGGGGATGCTTTACCACTGAGCTATATATACCCAACCCTTTTTAATTATTTATTTTTAAATTTTGAGACAGGGCTTTGCTAAGTTGCTGAGTCTTCTAACTTGTATTCTCCTGCCTCAGCCTCCTGAGTCACTAGGATTACAGGCAAGCGTCACTGTGATTTTTGTGTACGGCATAAGATAAGGGTCCAATGTCATTCTTCCGCACATTTCTCAGCACAATTAGTTGAAGGGATATTCTTAGTCTGTTGTATATTCTTTGTACCCTGGTTAAAGATCAGTTGACCATATATGAGTGCATTTATTTCTGGGTTTTCTATTCTGTTCCATTGGTCTATACTTTTGTCTTTTTTTTTTTTGGTACTGGAGATTGAACTCAGGGGTACTCGACCACTGAGCCAG
>PVHX01006645.1:82213-98717 GCA_004024805.1 Geosciurus inauris | reverse complement strand
TCAATGAAATTGAAACAAAAGAAACAATTCAAAAAATTGACAAAACAAAAAGCTGGTTCTTTGAAAAAATAAACAAAATTGACAAACCCTTAGCCACCCTAACGAAAAGGAGGAGGGAGAAAACCCAAATTACTAAAATTCAAGATGAAAAAGGAAATATCACGACAGACACTACTGAAATACAGAGGATAATTAGAAAGTATTTTGAAAATTTATACTTTAGTAAAATAGAAAACCCTGAAGACACCAACAAATTTCTAGAGGCATATGACCTACCCAAACTGAACCAAGAGATTCAAGAGGACATACACAACTTAAACAGATCAATTTCAAGCAAGGAAATAGATGATGCCATCAAGAGCTTTCCAACCAAGAAAAGCCCAGGTCCAGATGGATTCTCAGCTGAGTTCTACAAGACATTCAAAGAAGAATGAATACCAATTCTCCTCAAACTATTTCATGAAATAGAAAAGGAGGGAACCCTTCCAAACTCATTCTATGAGGCAAGTATCACCCTGATTCCAAAACCAGACAGAGACACATCAAAGAAAGAAAACTTCAGACCAATATCCCTGATAAACATAGATGCAAAAATTGTCAATAAAATTCTGGCAAAACGCATACAAAAACATATCAAAAAAATAGTGCACCATGATCAAGTGGGGTTCATCCCAGGGATGCAAGGTTGGTTCAACATACGGAAATCAATCAATGTAATACATAACATCAATAGACTTAAAGATAAGAATCATATGATTTTATCAATTGATGCAGAGAAGGCATTTGACAAAATACAACACCCTTTTATGCTCAAAACACTAGAAAAACTTGGGATAGAAGGAACGTACCTCAACTTTGTAAAAGCTATCTATGCTAACCCCAAGGCCAACATCATCCTAAATGGAGAAAAATTGGAATCATTCCCTCTGAAAACGGGAACTAGACAGGGATGCCCTCTCTCACCACTGCTATTCAACATAGTCCTTGAAACACTAGCCAGAGCAATTAGAAAGATGAAAGAAATCAAAGGGATACGAATCAGAAAAGAGGAACTCAAACTATCATTATTTGCAGACGATATGATTCTATACTTAGAGGATCCAAAAAATTCTACCAGAAAACTTTTAGAACTAATAAATGAATTCAGCAAAGTAGTAGGATATAAAATCAACACCCACAAATCAATTGCATTTCTATACATTAGTGATAAACCCTCTGAAAGAGAAATTAGGAAAACTATCCCATTCACAATAGCCTCAAAAAAACTCAAATATTTGGGAATCAATTTAACAAAAGAGGTGAAAGACCTCTACAATGCAAACTACAGGACACTGAAGAAAGAAATTGATGAAGACCTTAGAAGATGGAAAGACCTCCCATGTTCTTGGATAGGCAGAATCAATATTGTCAAAATGGCCATACTTCCCACAGCAATATATAGATTCAATGCAATACCAATTAGAATCCCAATGTCATTCCTTATAGAAATAGAAAAGGCAATCATGAAATTCATTTGGAAGAATAAGAGACCCAGAATAGTCAAGCAATCCTTAGCAAGAAGAGTGAAGTAGGAGGCATCACAATACCTGACTTCAGATTATACTACAAAGCTATAGTAACAAAAACGGCATGGTACTGGCATCAAAATAGACATGTAGACCAATGGTATAGAATAGAAGACACAGAGACAAACCCACTTACATACAGTTACCTTATACTAGACAAAGGAGCCAAATACATACACTGGAGAAAAGACAGCCTCTTCAACAAATGGTGCTGGGAAAACTGGAAATCCATATGCAGCAAAATGAAACTAAACCCCTATCTCTCACCATGCACAAAATTCAACTCAAAGTGGATCAAGGACCTGGGAATCAGACCCGAGACCCAGCGCCTAATAGAAGAACAAATAGGCCCAAATCTTCATCATGTTGGATTAGGACCATACTTCCTTAACAAGACTCCTATAGCACAAGAAGTAAAATCAAGATTCAACAAATGGGATGGATTCAAACTAAAAAGCTTCTTCTCAGCAAAAGAAATAATCAATGAAGTGAACAGAGAGCCGACATTCTGGGAAAAAATCTTTGTCACACACACATCTGATAGAGGACTAATCTCCAGGATATATAAAGAACTCAAAAAACTTAACACCAAAAAAACTAACAACCCAATCAATAAATGGGCCAAAGAGCTGAACACAAACTTCACAGAAGATGATATACAATCCATCAACAGACATATGAAAAAATGTTGAACATCTTTAGCAATCAGAGAAATGCAAATCAAAACTACCCTAAGATTCCACCTCACGCCAGTCAGAATGGCAATTATCAAGACTACAAACAACATAAGTGTTGGCGAGGTTGTGGGGAAAAAGGCACGCTCATACATTGCTGGTGGAACTGCAAATTGGTACAACCAATCTGGAAAGCAGTATGGAGATTGCTTAGAAAACTTGGAATGGAACCACCATTTGAGCCTGCTATCCCACTCCTAGGTCTATACCCAAAAGACTTAAAAACAGCGTATTACAGTGCTGCAGCCACTTCAATGTTTATAGCAGCTCAATTCACAATAGCTAAACTGTGGAACCAACCAAGATACCCTTCGATAGATGACTGGATAAAGAAACTGTGGTATATATACACAATGGAATATTACTCAGCAATAAGAGAGAATAAAATTATGGCATTTGCAGGTAATTTGGAGTTGGAGAACCTCATGCTAAGTGAAGTAAGCCAATCTCAGAAAACCAAATGCCGAATGTACTCTTTGATAAGTGGATGCTGATCCATAATGTGGGGAAGGACATGGGAACAATGGTGGGTCTCTGTTCACAGGGGTGTAAGTGGGGGGGGGGCATGGGGACAGCAAGGGTGGTGGAATATGATGGTCATAATAACCC
Organism: Geosciurus inauris; assembly: GCA_004024805.1. NCBI lineage: Eukaryota > Metazoa > Chordata > Mammalia > Rodentia > Sciuridae > Geosciurus > Geosciurus inauris. Next base: position 95,809 of record PVHX01006645.1, on the reverse strand, counting down.
TAACTTTATGTATGACTGCATATATGTTGTGATTCTATACAACTTACAACTAGAGAATTCTATGTACAATGAATCAATTTACACTGTTAACATGTAAGCCTAAATTAAAAAAAAAAAAGAATTTATAGGAACAAAAGCCAAGAAATCTGTACATGTAGATTCAGTCAGACTGTGCCAGGCTTAGATATATGTCACAGTTTTGATTCTCTGAGTTTGTTGCATTATACTTGTGATGATAGGGCTTTGGGAATGGTTTGTGTTAGCTGTAGCAGATTCTCAATTAGCTGGTTGCTTGTGTGTCGTGGGATGGAGAAAATAGCTTAAGAACATGGTTAGAAGCAGGAAATGCCTGGGATTGAGGGGAGGGGGAAACAATTTGGGGCTTTTTAAAAATTAAACAACTTAAAATGAATCCATTATATTTTGACTAGGGGTTTCATTACCATGACTTTAATTTTCTGACACCGACTCCAGAACTTATCCTGAACTGACATGAGGCTAATAGACATCCTGCAGTGACACCATCCTTTCAATATGCATTTTGTCAACAGTCCTACATTTCCTCTGCACTCTTGGTTCATTCTTTTGAAGTTTTTTATCCTGCAAATCAGTGTGTATTTCTTTCCCAACTTTTAAAAAAAATTTATTACATTTATTTCCAATATAAAATTTGTAGCTTTTCCTACTGTTCCTTCTGATATACTTACGTTTTAGTCACCCACTCCCCTTGGCTTAATTATTTGGTTCTTGAGGTTTCTAATGCAACTGTACCCCAATTGCAAGTCCAGCTAACATACAGAAGATCTTACGTCATGGCAGCAGCAGACACTGTGATACTCTGCTCAGTGATTCCCACTGTTAGTGGTGATTGCAGTAGACAAGATTGTGCTTAGAGTGAAGTTTGTTTGGAGACTGTTAACTGAAATATTTAACTCAGAATGTATATAAGATTGTCATTATATGATTTTAATTGTCTTTTCTATGCTGACAAGTCTTAAAATTATATATAATGGACTTTTGTATTGCTCAAAGAAATGTTTTACAGAGACTTGTAGTGTCAGTGTGATGGACTAGATTACTGATAACTCTCCATTTACAAAGCAGCCAGAAATGATGGATAAAGTAAAACAAACTACCTTTATGTATGCATTTAGAGGCAAAACAGTATCAAGGACAGTATCTCTCCACGACTACACCTATAGTCAAGCTCCATCACTCCATTATTTGTGTGGTGCTTCTATGATTGGTGTGTGTGTTCAAAGGGGGGATTGTAGCAGCACTTGCCATGGAGTTGTTGTGAGGGTTTAAAGACTAAATGTGTGTCCTGGACATGGTGGTCTACTCCTGTAATGCAAGTTGCTTGGGATGCTGAGGCAGTAGGATCTCATGTGCAAAGCCAGCCTCAGCAGTTTGGCAAGATGCTGTCTCACATTGAAGGGCTGGGGATGCAGCTCATTGGCGTAGCACTTCTCAGCATGTGCAAGGTCCTGGGTTTGATCCCTAGCACTACAAAGAATAAACAAATCAAGCATTCATAACAGTGTTATAAAGGTGATTGGCAGTTAATGGATGTTTGTTGTTGCTGTTATTCATATGGTAAGAAGGAGCTAGAGAAAGGTGATAGCTGGACTATGGCTTTTTCTGGAACTAGAGTGGAGTCAGGGCAGTTGGAACCAAGACCCCAAGGATCCCTGAGCTACACAAAGCTGGACTCAGAGCAGCCTATGCTCTTACTTAAAGGCATACTTGGGTAAAGCAGGAAGAAAATCAAAACTGATGACAGGCACAGGCAGAGGACAAAGGAACATTCTTGGTTGTTTCTTAGCCTTTGAATGGGGAAGGGCAGTAGTGTAGAAGAGAAATTCACCATGAAAATTCCTGACTTTAGGACTGTGGTTAGATTTAGATGTCTTATTCCAGGTTAGAAATTTAAAAAGAAAGGGCTGTTAAAGCCTCTAGGGCATCTGTTAGAATTAATCACAAAATCTTTTGAACCCACATGGAACAGGAATCTGATTGACTAATGATCAATGGGCTGTGGAGGCCTGGCTTTCTGCCTTATTGTTTTTTTGACTTTGGACTAGTCTTCTCTCTGGCCTCAAATTTCTCCTGTAGAATATATGAGATTTGGTCATAAGTGATCAGGGTTCCTACGCTAGAGTAACATTTGTTGGGTTAAATGTCCTGAAAAGCATGCAATAATATGTTGAGGGCTGATTTTCAAAAGAGCTGATTGCTACTGAACCAAATTTTTAGTTATAAGTTTTCAACTAATACTTTGTAATTTCCAAAACAATTAACACAGAAAGATTGAAAGAGACTGATACCCATCTTTTGTGTTTTACCTAAGTTCAGAAGTGACCCCATCTACACTTCTAGATATTGGAAAGATTCAGATTAAATTCCTGGTTATGGCTCTGATCCCTCTAATCTGAATTGTCTGAATAACTTTGAGTCTTTGCTTCAGCAAGTACAGTACTGAAATGAGCTATTAAGTATCTCTTTGAAATTGAGGACAGCTTAGACCTGATCCCTATCTCTATAATGTCTGCATGCCTGGAGGGTTAGATTGAGAGTGTATTTCCGGGAATGTTATAGTACTTTATTTTTTGCAAGTCTGTCTATTTTATTATTATAATTCATTTAGAAATGGATTAAATATTTAAACATGGAGATGGAAGTGATGGAATTTGATTCTTCAATTAGAGATCATTTTTTGTTTTTTTGACCATTATTTAACACTATTTTAGTCAGCTTTTTCATCACTTGGACCAAAAGATCTTACAAAAACAATTTTAGAGCAGAAAAAGTTTATTTGGGGCTCACAGGTTCAGAGGTCTCAGTCCATAGATGGCTGATTCCATTCCTCAAGGCCCAAGTGAGATTAGGCAGAACATCATGGGGAAAGGATGTGGTAGAACAAAGTGGCTCAGTATATCCCACCAGGAAGAAGACAGAGCTCACCTCACTACCTTTAAAATACTAACCCCAAAGGCATGCCCTCATCAACCCAGCTCCTCCAGTCATACCTTTCTTGCCCACAGTTACCACCCAGTTAATTCCTATCAGAGGATTAATGCACTGATTGGGTTAAGGCTCTTATAACCTAATCATTTCACCTCTAAACCCTTTTGCATTCATTGTCTTACACTTGCGATTTTGGGGGACACCTAATATCTGAACCATAACGAACAGACTTTATATTTTTAGTAATTTTGAAGAATAAAATATATATATTTAAGCATGTTAAGTTAAATCTCAGAAATTTCAGTCTGACAGTATTTGATTACCTCTCCAAATGGTTTCTTTGTCCTTTTGGGGAGGGGGACCCTGGGGATGCACCTAGGGGTGCTTTCCCAGTGTGATACATTCTCCAGTCTTTTTTCTTTTCTATTTCTCTAAATGAAAAGATGCTTAGCTGCTGAGGCATCTTAAATTGCTATACTTCGGCCTCAGCTTCCCCAATCACTGGGATTACAGGAATCTGCTATCATATCGGATTTTCTTTCTCCCCATTTCCTTCTCACATGCTAGGGAAACACTAAGCTAAACTCCCCACTCCAAACACACACCTTTTTTTTTTTACGTTTGAGACAGTGTCTTGCTCTGTTTCCTAGGCTGGCCTGGAATTTGTGATGTTGCCTTAGTAGCTTCCTGAGTAGCTGAGATTACAAGTATGTGTTACCATGACGTTTCTTTCTTTTAAATTGTATTTATAATACAATGTAATCCTAAATTGGCCTTCAGCATATTCTGCCAATACAGAAACTACCCACTAATTTGTCTTTATCAGAACTTTTATTTTCTTCTGGGATTTCCTGTGGTATTTTCTGAATAATACATGCCGCTATTCACTCACTCTATCACCTGTTCTGTTAGTATAGTAGCTGACTCTTTGTGGTACTGGGGATTTAACCCAGGGATGCTTTAAAATTGATCCACATCCCCAGCCCTCCCCCCCTTTTTTTATTTTGAGACAAAGTGTCACTAAGATGCTTAGTGCCTCACTAAATTGCTGAGGCTGGCCTCAAACTTGGCAATCCTCCTGCCTCAGGCTCCAGAGTTGCTGGGATTACAGGTGTATACCACCATAACTGGCCAGTAGCTGACTCTTGAGCACATTGCAATGTCCCTCAAATAAAGGACAGTGCTTACAATTAGAATTTAGAATTAAAATGTAAGGAATTGGCACCTTCACTTTATGAAATACATGTTTGGGGGAAAGTTTTCCTCCTCTGCTCTTATAGTGCTGTTAACTCCCTCTTTTCAGACCAATTTGACTTAGATTGGCCAGTCTTAATTTTATTGCTTTTATTTTAAGGATTATATGTATATTCACCAAATATGATCATGGTATCCTTTCTTCCTTTTCTCCTCTCCCCTCCACTCCCCTCCTCTCCCCTGCTTCCTTCCCTGGGGTTTGTTTTAATCATTTGAAACAAAAATGTTTTAAATGATTAATTACAGATATTATTTTAGATATGAAAGTATTAATATATTTATTTTGCCAGTTGGTAATAGGCACATGAAGCTGTTTTATAGTGGGCACACTGAGACTTGGCTGTGGTCTCTTCGTGGCCTTTTAAGGCTATCTGAGCCTGTTATGAAAGTATAATCCCAGTGATTTGGGAGGCTGAGGCCGGAGGATCGGAGGTTCAAGACCAGCTTCAGCAAGTTACCTCAGCACCCTCAGCAATTTAGCAAGATCCTTACTCAAAACAAAAAACAGAAAGGGCTGGTCACATAGCTCAGTAAGGCACCTCTGGGTTCAATCTCTAGTACAAAAAACAAACAAATAAATAAATAAAGGCTATCTGGCCTTGGAGTGTTATTTCATATAATCTCTCTAAGGCTCATCTCAGATGTCTCCTCATCTGTATGATGAAATAGGTTTTGGATTAGTGATTCAAATTTTCTTTGAAACTATTAAGATTCTTTGATTTCATAAAAATCTAATAGGAAAGAAAACTACTTACTTCTTGGTCTATTATTACTTTCCATTGAGAAGGGAAATAATGTGCCAGGCATGGTGGTGCATGCACGTATTCCCAGCAGCCTGGTAAGCTGAGACAGAAGGATCACAAGTTCAAAGCCAGCCTCAGCAAAAGCGAAGCGCTAATAAGCAACTCAGTGAGATCCTGTCTCTAAATAAAGTACAAAAAAGGGCTGGGGATGTGGCTCAGTGGTCAAGTGCCCTTGAGTTTAGTACCCGGTCCTCGCTCCCCCCACCAAAAAAAAAAAAAAAAAAAAGAAAGAAAGAAAAGGGAAATAATGAAGCATAGATACATCTCTCAAGATAAGTATTTCCCCTCTGTAAAAAGTCCTTTTCTGTGCTAGTTTTTGAAAAACAATTACTATTTCATGATGACTGCTGCATGGCATGCTCCAAATGTTATTAATTTTTACATAATGATCTCTTGTCCTTGTTCCATCAATTTTTATTAGCTTGAGGTAATATTATACTTTCATAATAACTATGGTTATGTTTCTAAGCAATAAAACAGCAAATTCAGCAGATTACTAAGTAGATTGGCTTGAGATGTTTGTTGATAGGTCACAGCCAATGTTTTCCTGCATTATGTGGATATTAAACCTTAGATTTTGTTGGCACTCAGACTGAATAAATATTTTATCTAGCACTCAGATTTGTAATAATATTGGCTATTCTTGGTTTAGCTTGATTTTTCTGTCACTAAATTCTATTGGAAGTTCAGTGGCACTGGCTTTGTAGGATTGGGAATTAAAAATTAAAAACACCTTGTTCTTATAATGCTAGTGGTTTGTTTAAGTTTTGATTAATTAGAGACAAATGGTAGCTTTTTAGTTTATGCTACATAGTTGCTTTCTGTGCTTTTCATGTCTGTTCTTAAACCCTTTCTCAACTATGGTTGGCATGAAGTCTGTGATAAGGTGTCTGAATGTACTAAAAGCCTTGGGATTGTAAAATAGTTATGGCTTTGATTGTTTCATTCATGCATGTCTTGTTACTCTTAAAGTCTTATAGAAAACATCTAAGAAACACCTTTTGATACAACAATTGCATTGTTCATTTTATTCTTTGGAAAAATATATGATTCCATTAGGTTGAAATGCACGAAACTGCCAGTGTTTGATAATTTTTTTCTCTATGAAAATTATAATTTCATAAACTCACTTAAATGTATTATTTTCTGTTTCCTTAAACTTGTACCTGATTCTCATTCTCCAAAGACATAAATGTCTTAACTCTACCAGCCACTAAGTTATCTCATATTTTGAAATTTATTATTTTGTGTTTTAATCAACCCCTTCTCTGTATTTTGTTTGCAAGTCTAGCTCTGAAGACGGAAAATTAAGTTAGGAAAAGTTCATGTGTACTTAAATGTTATTTTTATGATGATGCTGTGGTCTTCGTTTTCTTTGTTTTGCATAGTCCTGGGTGGTAACTTCCTGTAGACTGCTACTTGGGCACCAGGGTCATGTATTTTATTGAGGTACTTACCACATTTAGGAGGTTTATTTAACATTCCAGTGCTCCCAGCCAGTGAATGGTTTACCATTTTAAATCTATGTATTCTGAGTTCTCTTAGCATAGTTTCCCAAGTTTAGGAGAATGAACCTCTAAATCCTACATTGCATATGTTCTCATCCATTGATTTAGTGTATATCATCTTCATTTTAGAAAAATGTTTTCAAGATCAAAAAGTGCTGAGATTTTGGTTCTTTAGAATAATAGAAACAAAGATGAAAGGTTGACTGTGATATCTGAACATATTTTAGTGTTGCAGAAATATTTCTATAGCATTGTTTATATTTTCTCGAGAGGTATATTTTATAAATCCTTCAAATGAGTTAGCCAAGAATCTTTGTTAAGAATCTTCTTGGAAAAGAACAGTGAATATACACATGTCAAAGGAGGGAGTGAATCTGGCATGAAGTAGACTTGGTAAGACAACATTTTGGATTTTGATGTTCAAGGAGAGATGAAGGTTTCCAGCCTTCTTCTCTTCATGTTTCTTTATGTTCTCTTAAATAGTACCCCTAGTAGTTGGCATCATGACTGCTCTGCTTAAAGTTCTCTTCTTAGCAGCTGTTTTGTGTGATCTGCTAGATGTTACCTCTCGTAGTTCTTGGGCTATAGGGTCTAAGGATCACACTGTCCTTTATGGAGATAACCAGAAGTCAGTTTTTTTAACTTAGGGAATCTTCTGGTTACTTGCATCATGCTAATAGCTCAGTGCTTGGAGATATTGTTTTGCCATGTTTTGATTTTTATGTTGGAGATGCTAATAGTGAAGTAGCTTAGGAACTGGAGATTTCTCCTGTGGATGTTTTGAACTCTTTCAAAGCAAAGGACTGTTTGTTTCAAGTTCTTATTTCCTTCATCTTTCATATTTCCTGCAATGTTATGAGATTTATGTGCTCACCTTTCAACCCGTCTTTGATTTCATGCTCAGAATAAGTTCCTTTTGGTGCCATGTGGTCAACTTGTTTTCCAAAGATATGACGGTTTGCTTTGAGGAGTTTTCTCCTCCTTGTCCTCACCCTGGTATATAATCAACTGTACTATTTTTTTTCCTGTTTGTATACTTTATTAGTAAATGTTACTTACAATTCTTGAAGATAGAGGACTTTTACTGATGAAGAACCTGAAGTGTATAGTCTCTAATTCATTTGACCAAGATCGCAAGGATAGAAGTGGCAGGTAACAGACTTTAAATGCTGCCTGTTCAATTCCAGAATTGGCATTCTTTCTGCTTTATCACACCAGAAATTCCCAATTATAGTGAGAGTACTGAAAAAGTGGCTGAAATGAACACATATGAAGATCTAATAACAACATCTTTGTTGATAGAGTAGATAAACTTCCCAGTAGTCCTTGTTTTTGCCCATGTGTATTATCAGTGTACCTATTTGAAATATGAACTAACAATCTTTTTTTTCAAATGTAAAAATTTTTTAAATTGTAGATAGACCCTATTCATTTATTCATGTATTTTTATGTGGTGCTGAGGATTGAACCTAGTGCCTCACATGTGCTAGGCAAGTGCTCTACCACTGAGCTACAACCCCATCCTTGAAGTAACATTCTTCAAGAAATTCAATCAGCACCAGTAATGCCAAATTTCCCTGCTGAAACCAACACCTTAGGCAAATGTAGCATAATTCCTATTACATTTTTGTGTAATAGGAATTTAAAGGTGCTTCTCTTGGAATATCTGTTTTTTAAAGCATATATTGAGTTAGTTGGAATGTATCCTTAAATATTTTGACATCTGTGTTATGGAGAGGAGATACATAAAGATTAAAACTGTAACGGGGCTGAGAGTGATGCTTAGGGGATAGAGTGCCTGATTTGCATATTGGAGGCCCTGGCTTCAATCCCCAGCAGCAGAAGCAAGCAAACGAGAGCAGACAAGGTTATGGTTTGGATGTGAGCTGTCCCCTAAGAGCTCACATGTGAGACAGTGCAAGAAGGTTCAGAGGAGAAGTGATTGGCTTGTGAGTGTCTTAACCCAATCAGTGATTTATTCCCCTGATAGGGATTAACCTAGTGGTAACTGAAGTGGTAGGTAGGGTATGGCTGGCGGAGGTCAGAATTGGGGTGTGACTATGGGTATATATTTTGTATATGGAGAGTAGAGTCTCTCTTTCTGCTTCCTATCACCACATAAGCCACTTCCCTCTGCTACACTCTTCCACCATCATGCTGTCTTACCTCGAGCCTGAAGGAATGGAGCCAGCCTTCTATGGACTAAGACCTCTGAAACCGCGAGCCTTCAAATAAATGTGGTCTTTTAATCACAACAATGAAAAAGCTGACTAAAACAAGCCTACATTTGCCATTTTAATTTCATAAGTGTCATAGGCCCAAAACAGTTTATCTATTATCCATTATTAAACTAGCATATTACAGAACTGTAATGGAATATTTAATTTTTTTTCTCAATGATACTAGTTGCCTGTAAGATCACACCTGAACTCCTGTGATTTTTTTCTCTTTGTACTTCTGAACACACTTTTATAAACTTTTCTAATTCATCAACTAAAAAAAAAAAAATTGAAATATAGTTTGTATATAGTATAAGAATAATAAAATTACAAAGTTTGTATTTTCTTTGCTTTTTTGAGTAACTCATTACTGCTTTCATCTTATTCTCCTCTTCACTCCCTATTTCCTCCAGGATGTTTGAAACCATATATAGTGCCTTCCAGGACTGAGATTTTGCTCAAGTACCTGAAACATAACAGAGGCTGCCATGCTCTTCATAACAGAGAATGTTGCTGTACCAGCCAAAAAACATAATTGGAACAACCCCAAACAGTGCAGTCATCATGGAGACTGGCAAAGGGAAACTCATGTAATAGAGTCATGACTTTTCCCATCTGCTGAATTCCATCAGCATGCCTCAGCAGTAGTCCTTCTACAAATAGCCCCAGTGTATTCTTTAGAAAAGTCCACATATACTTAGCAAAATTTATTCAAAAAGACTATACTGAGTGAATGAATCTGACCTCAGTCTGTTCCTAAGGAAAGGTTCCCCCCACCTCCCAATTCATTTCCCACCTGTTATTATTTTGACTATAGTTTTTAAGTTTGGATAGTTTTATAATCATAACAACTTATAAACCCTCTTTATTCCTTTTAATGTATGTTTTATAGAATTGGCACCATCCTGTATATGCAGATCTGTGTCCTGGATTTATTTTTTAAATTTAAAAATTTTTTGTGATACCAGGTATTGAACCCAGGGAGGGGTGCTTAACTACTGAGCCACATTAGTAAAAATACTTTCTAGGGGCTGGAGTTGTAGCTCAGTGGTAGAGCACTAGCTTAGTTCATAAGTGTCATAAGTGAACTGTGTGAAGCGCTGGGCTCAATCCAGCACCACATAAAAATAAATAAATAAAATAAAGGTATTGTGCCCATCTACAACTAAAAACATTTCTTAAAAAATACTTTTTAAGTCTAGAGACAGGGTCTTGCTAAGTTGTTAAGGCTGGCTTTGAACTTGTGATCCCCTGCCTCAGTCTCCTGAGTCACTGGGAAGAATATTTTTAATTGTACTATGAAACAACAGTTTCACTTGATTGTCGCTTTGAGTGAATGGGAGAAATAAAGGCATTTTTCTTTCTCTGAAGCATAAATACATTTTTATGGAAATATTTATACATCAGAGTTAACTGTCTTTCTAGTCTGGTTCTGACCATTACTGTCTGTAGTTTTATTTGAAAAGCTTAGTATTTAGTGCATACATTTTAAAAGTAATTTTCTGGATGAATTTTGCAGGACTTACCCAGAAATTTGTGTTTGAACTTTAGGCATGGTTTTCATAAAATAAAACAATTCATTCTTTTTTTGTGATGTAGTGATTTAGTAATTTTAGAGAGCTATTGGACATTTTTGATGATATAGTGACAGTATTTTTTAAGTGATCACTTCAGTATATTTACTAAAGATAGTATCTGTTTTCTAGTGTACTCACTTAGTAGTATTAGTTATGAGGCTGATCCTGTTTCACAGGATGGCTGCATAAGCCATTGCTTAAACTTCCTTATTCACCATGAAGTTCCCAACAATGTAGAGCCCAGAGCTGTGTTATAATCTGTTTGCGAGAATTCAGAAGTGCTTATGAAGACATAAGGAACCGCTTTACTTTTGAGCTCATGATTTGCTTTACTGTATAGTACCAGTTTCAGAGTTTTGGCACTGTTTTGTAACAATTTCAGAATCTAAGTTTCCACCACGATCTGTGTGAGGCTTACTGAAGAAGAAAGAAAAAGCAAAATGGGCTTAGAATATTTTACAATAATTCATTTATATAAAAATTTTATGTGGCACTGTGAACAGAATCCAGGATGCTTTACCCTTGAGCTACATACCCTGTCTTTTACTTATTTCCTTCCCTCCCATTCTGAGATAGGTTCTTACTAAGTTGCTTGGGCTTGCCCAAACTTGAATTCCCCCTGGGTCAGCCTCCTAATTTGCTAGGATTATAGGCATATACCACCACATTCAGCTCCATATGTAATTTTTTTTAGCATTGTGCATTACTAAACAAGATCTGAGTTATACAGATCTTTTAGATATTGATAAATCTCATTATATTATATTTAAAAATTACATCCGTTATCACTACTATCCAGTCCCATTGGAAACTGCTTTGAGTATTGGGAAGTTGTTACACTTACAATAATGGATACGCTTTTTCCAACATTTTGATTGTGAGTTATAAATTGAAGTTTTATTGTTTTAAAGTAGATCAGTTATTTTTCTTAAAAAGATTGACTTTTTCTGATAATTTTCATGAAATTCCATGCTAGACACTCAAGTCCTAAGAACCATAGTTTATTCTTTCTTTCAAGTAAAAATGGTGCTCCATGAAAAAGACAGATACTTCAACTTGCAATTCAAGTTAATGACAGAAGAGCTTTTCCTCAGACAATTGCTGCGCTTCAGTGTGCAGAGATGTACTTTATGCATATATCCCTTTTTGTCACTGATTTAATAAAACTAATACATTTTTTTTATTAAGAATATTGTGAAGTGAAACTTCCTTTTTCCTCCCTAGTCCTCTGCAAATTTGAGGTAGTCAAGAATATAATACTTTGGTGATGCTGCCTTGATAATTTTACCTTCCACTGCTTTTATATCACCATTACAAATGTCAGTAGTGTGACATAGACCAATAACATGTTTGTGTTATTGTGAAACCAATTTTGGCTACACAGGTGGTATGTATGGTTTATTACATCAACTGATATCTACAGATTATTATTATTTGAGAACTGCTGTTATCTATCAATTTTTTTTTTTTAAACCAAACCATTCCTGCAACCCCCTCTCTCCACAGATTCTAAAACTTATTCATTCTACATTGGCTCATTTTGTATGTGAGAAAGAAGACACACTCAAAAGAATATTTTTCAAAGTAATAATAGTTGGTCCTCTTCTGTCTTATTGAGAATATGATAAGGAATGAAGAGAGTTCTGTGCCTGGTAACTTTTTCATAGTTCTCCTAAAACTTGATGTACTTTTGTATTCAGTGCTGGGTCTCTGGCGGCTCCTTGCACAGTGCTGCTGATGTGATGCTTTTGAATTATAGGATTACATTATGATGGTGGAGAGAAATGCTCTGGGACCTTACAGAACTTCAGCTTTGGTGTAGGACAGATATATCAGTAGTAGCTATATTTAGTATTTGTAAGAATATTAGCCTATGAGTAAGGACTTGCTGCTATTTAAAATTTCTCATTAACTTTCCTTTCCAGTCTTTCATTTGTCAACTCTTAATATTCCTAATGCGTTGTCTGTTGTGAAATGCAGGGCAACTGAGGTGGAAGCAATTTACATATTTTTTTAAATTAATTTATTTAAATGCATTTCAAGTCATAGTACATATACAGAGCTCAATTTTTCCATTTTTCTGGTTGCAAACCAGATAGAGTCACATCATTTGTGTCTTCATACATATACCAAGGGTAGTGATGACCATCTCAATCAACCATCTTTACTACACCCATTCTCCTTTCCCTCCTCCCTGCCCCATCCAGAGTTCCTCCATTTCTCCTATGTTCCCCATTCCCACCCTGCTTATGTATCAGCATCCACTAATCAGAGAGAACATTTGGCATTTGGTTTTTTGGGATTGGCTCGCTTCACTTAGCATAATGTTCTCCAATTCCATCCATTTACCTGGAAATGCCTTAATTTTATTCTCTTTTATTGCCGAGTAATATTCCATTGTGTGTATGTACCAAAGTTTCTTTATCCATTCATATACTGAAGGGCATCTAGGTTGCTTCCACAGTTTAGCAATTGTAAATTGTGCTGCTATAAACATTGAAGTGGCTGCATTATTGTAGTATGCTGCTTTTAAATCTTTAGGGTGTAGGCCAAGGAGTGGGATAGCTGGGTCAAATGGTGGTTCCATTCCAAGTTTTTTAAGGAATCTCCATACTGCTTTCCAGATGGGTTGCACCAATTTGCATTCCCACCAGCAATGTTTGCGTGTGCCATTTGATTTGCATTTCTCTAATGGCTAGAGATGATGAACATTTCTTCATATATATATTTATTGATTGTATATCTTCTTCGGAGAGGTTTCTATTCAGCTCCTTAGCCCATTTATTGATTGGGTTGTTTGTTTTTTGGTGTTAAGTTTTTTGGGTTCTTTATATATCCTGAAGAACAGTATTCTATCTGATGTGCGTGTGGCAAAAATTTGCTCGCAGAATGTAGGCTCTCTGTTCACCTCATTGATAGTTTCTTTTGCTGAGAAGAAGCTTTTTAGTTTAAGTCTGTCCCATTTATTGATTCTTGCTTTTATTTCTTGTGCTATTGGAGTCTTGTTAAGGAATTCGGGGCCTAATCCAACATGATGAAGATTTGGACCTGCTTTCTTCTCAATTAGATGCAGGGTCTCTGGTCTAATTCCTAGGTCTTTGATCCACTTTGAGTTGAGTTTTGTGCATGGTGAGAGATAGGGGTTTAGTTTCATTTTACTGCATATGGATTTCCAGTTTTCCCAGCACCATTTGTTGAAAAGGCTATCTTTTCTCCAATGTATATTTTTGGCACCTTTGTCTAGTATGAGATAGCTGTATTTATGTGC